>LUCH01004150.1:34628-56927 GCA_013368495.1 Paragonimus heterotremus | reverse complement strand
TTTTCAAGTTGGGTGACTGGCATTTCCAGCTAATTCTCGGTCAATCAACCCCACTAGTATTCCATGCAAAAAAATGAAAGCGCGTTATCCACACACGCTGCTTATCACACGGTCTTTTATCCTTCACCCAGCATGGCTTCCTTCCTAACTGGTCATGCGTGACAAATATGTCTACTTTTATGGATAATCTGACAGAAGCGAGAAACGATGGCCTTACTCCAGACGATATCTTCCTTGATTTTGCCAAGGCTTTTGAATATGTCTAACATGGCCCACTCAGAGGAAGACTAGAAATTCATGGTGTTCAAGAATAAGTTATTTGCTGGGTTGCCTCTTTTATGGATAACAGAACTTTTGGAGTTAAAACCGAGTCAGACATGCTGTCTTCTTTCTCTATTTCTCCGGCAGTTCCTGAAAAAGCAGTGCCAGGTCCTCTGCCATTACTTATTCACCTCAAAGACCTTCCGGACAGTATTTTTAGCAATGCTTTTCTGTACACAAATGATCTAGATATGCAAAATGTTAATGATCCTTGTGCATCACAAATTGACGCGTTTAAGCACTGGTCAGACGCGTATGGTCTCTTACTAATTGACAACAAATGTGCACACATGTCGCTGGGTGAGGACTCTGACAATGCCTTTGTAATCCATAGTGCAATCAGCACAGTAGGCATCACGAAGATCAACTTGAAGAAAGACCTAGATATCTGAGTGTTGTCTGACTTATCTTTCATGTAAAAGAAGCTTTACAGGCTTCATTCCCGTACCTTTCTTATGTAACAGTTCTTTTCCTATAGTATCATTAACCGGGGGATCAGTCTTCCTTCTGAGATCGTTGGCTGCACTTCTAAAGACCGGTTCAAAGCAATGCTAAATTATCACTTATCTGAAACAAATTAATAATTTTACTTTGTTTTTGGTACGTGCTGTAATCCCCAAGAATGTTGCTACACCCCGCTTTCACTGATTACTTTTTAGGTCAACAGAGGCTCGCTCGACACTGAGCAAGACAAACCGACTGGATCCGGATACTTTAAGCCTACTGCCTAGAACCCGTGTAATAATCTCTGAATAGCTGAGTTCGTCTCTGAAGCCGTTCGTGCAGTAGTGTAGGCGAATCAGTCTGTGGACAAAGTAGTGCGTTCACAGCATGGCGTATTCTCTTCGTTCTTCGACCAACCAAGTGCTACATTGTGATGTTTCCAATCCTTTTGATAACCTAGAATATGTATCTTCGTAATTGTTCTTGGTTCTATCCCTATTGTCTATTGTTTTTCATTCGATTAACTATGACAAAGATTTCGAAATTCTGCCGTGACAAACTCTGATCCGTTATCAAATACCAACTGATCTGGCATCCCGTGACCAGTAAAATGACAATGTTGCTTGTTCGTTTTCAGCAGCATGGTTGTCGTGGTCAAAACGTCAGTTTGATACTCCGCTGTTATCAAGTGGTTTCTTCTTCTGTCACAGTCTCTTCAGCGCTTCATATATCGTTAGTTATCTTCTGCTTGATGAACGCTTTACATCCGGTATACTGAGGAAGTCGAATATAATCCTGGAGTTGACTTTACACATCACACTTGACATTAGTTCTCCAGCTTTTCAAACACAATCATTCAAGTCTACGTGAGAACGATCAATAAATTTCAGAGTAAAACATTGTATCATCTCTAAGACCACTATCCTGTTTCAATAAAGCCGTAATTTATCCTAAAATTTTGAACAGTTTCAGGAATTAACATAAGGTATCAGTTTCTTTGTTAACAGTTTCTGGTCTCCAAACTATTCGTTTAATATAACGATCTGAAGCAAAGTGCAGTTAGTGTTTTCTGTTGGATGACATCCAGATCTGGCTGTATCCCATCGAGCTCTTCAAAATGGTCCGTAGATCTCGCGGTTTCTTTCTGAGAATGTAATAATTACAATGCTCTGCTGGGTAAACGACGGTCGAAATTTTCATATCGACTTGCGTGTGTTGTGTGGAGTTCACCAATGTCATACTTCGAAAATCAGGTCGCTTTTCAAAACGAATCAGTGCTGTGCTTGAGTCGTATTGGCTGCTGTCGCACCATATTTCGAACAGATAAGATGGATCAAAGTATATGGGCACTGATGTGTCGGTTATCACCTCCATGATTTGTTTAAATGCCTTTTCTTGCTTTTCACCTCAGTATCATGTTTCATGGTACCTGACAAGCTGGCAAAAAGCAGCTTAAATGATTGACTATCCGGTTAAACCTACCAACAACCTTTACATCTTTCGGTGATTGCCGAGTTTTCTTCTTTCAGAATTCAACAAATGTCTATGTAGAACGAACCTCGACCTTCAGCGGTTTCAGCTTGATGTTCTTCTTTGGATATTTTTTCAAAAATTGATCTTACTTCTTTCAGGTAACAACAGAGATTAATACGTCATCTGCCACGTATATCACGCTGTGTAAATCATCGAGTTTCGTAAAATCCGATTTCAAAGAGGTTGCATAATAGTTTTGATCCCATCGGTAGACACATCAAACAGTATAGCCTGAAAAACGGACCGAAGGTCGCTAAGTAACTGGATTCGTCGTTCAGCACAATATGTCTAAAGGCGGAAGACAAATCCATTTTTGTGAAGAAGTAGCCTACCTCTGACTGCTCCGACAACTTGTCGTTCAGTGTGGGCAGCGTACAATATTAGCTCTAGCACATCGTTTAAGGGATTTGTGTCTACGTATGCATACAGATAACCCTTCATTTTAGTGTCGACTATGATCTGGCTAACGCAGTCGATTGACTCCCTAACGTTGTCATGAAATGTCAGTGAACTTCTCCAGAAACGTTTCCTTGTAAAATAAACGCTACTTTTTTTGGCCAGTAGTATTATGGGTCTCTCTGATGCGTCTGTTGACAAATGTGCGTATTCATTGAAACTGCCAAAACGCAGATCTAAAAACAGGCGTAAATTACACTACTATCCAAGACGGTCGCATACGTACGTACAAACTGTTGTGTACACGCCATGGCCGCCAGTGTGTCCCACGTTCATGTTAGGACTCAAGCCGCGTTCTGATTGGTCGTGTCCTCACCGTCCAACGACACATTCGTCCACGCGTGTAAGAACGACGTTACAGCTATGAATGCGTAGTTCTCTACCGTTGTTGATTGCACACGTATACGCATACAACACAAACGATCAACGTTAAACTGGATAAATTCTAGCGATGTAGTAGCAACTGTTGCGTAGTTACCTAAGCCTGGAGCCTGGGACACGATCAGATAGACGAGATGTTCCGTGGCCTGATTAAACTGCTCCAAAGAAAAAATTACATTGTTTTCAATGGAATGGGACGTCATACAGAGTTAGCTTATCTTGTTGCTCTTTAGGTACGGGATGAGGGCAAAAATCATCCGTTATTACGTGGCAAGATAAGTATGTTGAACGTCCCTATTCTTATCTCCAGTGGTGCAGCGAGCTACGAAGTCTCAGTCTGAAAGAAGCCAGAGATAGGTAAAGGTCGCCTGGGTTGTGTTAAGCCTCTTGATCATTTCAACAACTCACTTGCCACTGGTCATGTCCCAATAACTTTTGTCAAAACAAGCAAACTATACAGTATCGTAAGCTCGATTATTCGTAGTGGAATAATAAATCATTCTTCATCTCGTTTATACGCAACACCCCTTATGACACCATTTTTGGACACCTGCGCTGTAGGTCTACTACTTTGTACAAGAGGGCAGGAAGAATAAAATTTCGGAAAAATTTAATTTCACAGATAGGAAGTACAAGTGCATAACAGTTATAACGCATATTGTGAAGTTCACCTGCTAATTAACATTCTATGACTCGTTTCCCCCTTATTTGGAAAACACGGATGAAATAAACCCTTTCACAACAAAAAAGTGTGAACAAGTAACACGTGTGATTAATAACAAACGGCAAACTTCTAGTAGAGTTTAAGGCACTGATGAGCGGAACGGTAGTTAATACACGTGGTCTTTCATTTCATGGATATCAACGTCAGGTGACCGTTATTGTCAGTTAATGATCGAGTAAACGGAGGTTGTAATTGTTTAACAGGTGAGTAACCTATAAATTAGGCTATTTACAAAAAGTACAACTGCAAGAAACTATTGACTATCTCTGCATGTATATCGAGAACGATCAAATTGATGTCGGAAATATAGGGTGAAAATTGAAAGAACTACTGTTGTTTTGTACCTATAGTGTTCAGTTTCAATTTATTGGAGAGTGATACAAACAGAAAGATGGAGCGGCAATGGGTTCACCTGTAGGTCCGCTACTTGTAGATATACTTATGACCAAACTAGAGATCAGTGAACTCAATCACACCGTAACTAAGTGCAAGCTTTACAAGCGCTGTGCGGATGATGGATTTTGTCTTGTTCGAAATGATGATGATCCCTAGGTCATACTAAATGAGTTTAATAAACCACACCCGAATGTAAAACTCATCCTCGAGTTAAAACATCACGACAGATTCTCACTCCCGAACGTTACGTTGCTTTGTCGATCACATGAGACAATTGGAAGATTCATCCGTAGAAAAAAGACGTGAAAGGGTCAGTACACGTTTTCACAGTTTTGTCCAGCTGAAGTACAAAAGAAAGTTGGCATCTTGTCTGGTGAACAGGGAGCAATAAACTTGCACATCGTACACTCTCTAAGAAGAAATAATGTGTATTCAAAAAACGCAAACCAATAATGGACATTTCGAAAGATTCATAGAAAAAATTTTGCATGCCGCTTAGGAACACGAACTCGTTTTGAGAAAAAGCGGACTTTTATCTGTCTGTCATATTAGGGTGAGGATGACGATAAAATAATTAGTCATACATTTCAAACGCGATCCAAAGTGTCCACACTACAACGAGACTTATCATATCGTTCGACACCTGTCCGGTACTGGTGCCGAGCCTCAATGATAGTTTGCTCAAGTTCTCTTCGTTTTTTGTATCTACTTTCTCGTCTGTTGTTCTCAAGCCTGTTACGTTGGGCAACCACAAGGCGGCTAGCGGAAAGAATTCGTGAAAATCAGTCATGGTCAAGACGAGTTACTGAATGGATTGGATAAATGCGAGTGTACCTCACTAGCCTATCAGTGATAATAAAATAAACGAATGAGACAAAATAGTCACAAGTTTCCAGCAAGTCACGGCAATCAAAAGGATTTGACTTACAGGAAAATGTTCACAAGTGTTCAAGATGACCACCACAATATTCCAAATTACCAGTATCCGGAAGTGGGGAATATTACTGAGTTACCGTGGACTGCTGAAGCGCGATCCGAGATGCGACGATATTTGTAGTACAACGGAGCTAAAAAAATCGGATGTTAGTTCCGTGTAGTATCCTCAACCGACTGCGCAAGGGAAAGAAGAGCAGACTGTTGGGCACAAAATTTGCTTTGTATTACGAGGTTACTTTTATCAATTTGAACAGCATGTAAAAATGATACAAAAGGTTGTTGTACAGAAATGAAACATCGTTTGTAAACAAAAATAAGGAAGACTCTACACATCTACCAAAATGTTTTCGCAACTACTCGAGATAGCCCATTTCAAGTGCAATCGGTTTCCATCTAATTTACACTGGTCATCAAATAAATTCGGATGAAGGTTTCTGAGTCATCCATAAGGTTTGTCAAGCCTACTCCAGAGCTGTCGGAGTGAGACTGTTACCAACACCCGAGGGTATTGCCATCAGACTCCACAATCCTTGTCTGTGCGCCCACAAACGGTTCGTACAAACCTTCCACCTCCTATGGTTGATTAATTCACAGCCACTTGAAACCGGAACAAGGACGAACCATTTGTCACCGACTCACGCATATCTCATCACAGGCACGTAACACTCAGACAATCACCAACACTCTCACTCGCCTCTAGCGGACTGTGATTGGCAGCAACTCTGTGATTTTTAATGACCTATTTGATTTGTTATAATTTTCATATGTAACTTGCGCTTGTCCTATGTCACTGTAGATGCCTGATGATCAACACGAAAAACAACTGTTTGAAAAATTAACCTCTAATGGCAGAGTTATTTCATTTCATCTTTAGTTACGTATATCAGTATCAGCCAATGTAAACAAAACGGAAGGCGTGAGATAACCCGCTACCCAGTCATCAGCATTTACATCGGAGTATGTCGGTACGACGTGAAACCTTCTTGTACTTCGAACGGTATTGCAAATGCACACACACACACACACACACTGATGGGGCAAGAGAGTAATACTCAATGATATCTGATAGATATGTACACTGTTTTCATCACGTCGCTAACGTCATAGAAGTACACGAACAGAGCAAGCAAACGAAAAAAGATGGCAGCAACTACAGAATGTTTAAAGGCGTCATGTGACCCTTGATCTATGTGCCAATTCGTTCGTCCTGATTGAGTCATTTTGTTAGGAGGCCCATCTCCTAACGAGACAGCCAGGACGCGTCACGCCACATCGATCGACCGGCCCGGTTTGGATGGTATGGCCGTTGATGGTGGTATGGTCCCATTCAGCCAATCAGATTGCAGGTGTGCGGTTGAACGTCCGCGCGCTATCTGAACGGTGTTTTTTTCGCGTCGCCTTCTGACGGCCCCTGTAACGTGATTTGTTCTGACACCCTGACTGCCATACATGACAGTTGTTGCCTTCACATATGAATCCTGAACTTTACGTGTCACTGGTGTGATTACATGGGACACCCAAACGCACGCACCACACAGCCTATCATCTGTAAGCAAACAAGTGTCAGTTTATACTGGTTGGGTATGATATGGACGGTCTGTTAGTGGCTAAGGTGGTCGACTCAGAGATCATGTTTGGTCATGGCTTGACTGTACGATAACAGTGACACTGATTGCCTGTTTCACAGGTTTTGAAAATCAGCCAACGGTGTACAGGGTAACTGCTGTTTGATGCTGAAGATCCATCACGAAACACCAGTGTCTACCAACTTCCGGTTTGTTACTACCGGCCATTGCGAGCCCTTTCACACTGACGACATTTTCGCTCTGAACTCTTATACAGAATGCTCTTCAGTCAACGCATTAATGGAAATACCCTCCTGATAATTTTGCTCATGGCAATCCATTGCCAGAATAAAAGAATTGCAAGGGAACACGATTACTATTTATGTTCAAAACGTCACGTGACACATAATACAGCATCTGTTACCAGCGTAATGTGTTTAAGTTGGTAGTGTAATGAGGACGAGCAGTCGCACCGTACTACTCCCATCAGTGCTACTCAGTAGTGAGGCAGGAGAATAGATTTTGACGTTGAAGTAGCCGCAGGAGAAATACAAGGAGAAACATCGGAGTGCGGCATCGCATGAAAAGGAACGTAAAGGAACCGAGCACTAACGTCTTTGGCAAACACGACCGTCTGGCAGCGATACCGTATGTAGATGGGAGTTTCTGTTTGTTGTCTTGTTGAAACGCATAACCCACGTGTTGCTTTCCTGAGTGAATAACCTTTGAGCCATCCGTGTTCCTGGCTCCCCACACTAGAAGAGAACTCCAAGGAACGTTGGAAGGTACTAACTGAATAAACTGACTTACAGTGGACTAATTTTTAGCTTTGAAAATGCCGAATCGTCCACGTAAACTGTTGCAGTGGGTGCTGGAAGAGAGAAAGCCATCTGTTGCAAATACCTATTCGCGAACCCCCAAGTTACCCTAAGTTTTCCCTGAGAACGGGTTTGTGATGTGAGTCGACGAGAATCCTCTGCTGCAGTATTCAATAAGCTCGTAACAGTTGGTCAAGCAAAATCACATTCGAATCTCATATAGCTTGGAATATCTACATGACTGCAAGTCACTCCAGTAAGAAAGTAGGCGCGATATGATTTCACAAAGTTACATTTCCATCTGAATTACGTGTTACAATCCAAAGGTTAATAACTTGTTGGTTAACATGGTATAAATGATGCAAACTTATGATGATATATGCCAACCTGCTGTAAACTTAGAAAATAGGAAAGTTTATTGTAAACCTTATTTACCTCTCGCCATATGTGCTTCTTTCCTTCTTGATGATGTTCGTAAAAGACAATTCAATGTTTTAGATTTTGAAACCGAGAACTCCCTCCATTCGTGATTTGTATCGGTTGTTATCGCTGAGGTGAAAAACAGTGACTGGACGAACTCATATCGGTTTCTATCAGGATTTTACTTAGTGGAGTTTGTTTCCATCAGATTTCTTCAGAAACCTGTCACAGGGAAACTATCAGTAAACAACGGTAGTTTTGTCATGATAGCCAAATCTCATATCATGACCACATGTGCACTCTTTCACAAGTTTATCGTTTTAGTAGAACTGAAACTGTTTACTTCACCCTGGAAGGTAACCATGTGGTGTTCGTTGGTTTTGTTTGTTTTGTCATTGCATATAATTGAATGTTTTATGTAAGTAAATTGTTCTAATAAACGAAATGTTTATATTTCTTGACAAACGTCTCTTTGTTGTTTTGATGAACTGCACAAAGATAAACCCATATTTTCAACTTTTTGTGCACACCACAAAAACTGAAGTAAACATAAATCTTATCAAGTTTTTGTATAAATTTCTGATAAAAAAATTTGAAGACACGACTGATTACCAGCTAAAACTTATGTTGTTACCTCACTTCCTTCATGTTTGTGAAAACCATTGAGACGTTGTTCGGGTGCATTAATCAGTCCTGAGTGCAGGTGAAGCAACTGAACCAACTCATTGACGACCGGATTGATTGAGATTATGGTTACTTGGAAACACGTTTTATTATGAAGAATTACTATCTTGTGTGTACAGTGTAAGCGTGTGACAATCGATGTCATGCAGAATAATGAAGAATGGACAACCTTGCAGGGATCCTACCACAAGGTACAGTTACTGGTGGGCATTCGGGAAATAAGTGAACGTAATTGTTATGGTTCAGACAGGTTTTGATAGCCAGCTCCTTGAGAGGAAAAGCATAAGACTTAAGTTACACTCCTACTAGACCTTATCATAAATGCCTAGTTATATCATTACCAGGATATAACCCCCCCCGTACAAGTTAATTATAACTAATGACCGCATAATTAGCAATTCTCGATTGACCTAAAACCAAGGAAATAACTAACTTTCCTAGTCTGACTGATATCGACATAATGTCAATTAAATTTAGCTACACTTTCGCGGTCATGTGAACTTTTAACCGGAAGCTTGTGAAAAGACTGCAGTTTAACCAAAAATAAACCTTGATTTAGGTGTTTTTTCTCGAAGGAATGCATTCAAAAGTTTATCTTAGCATGAAAGTTACAATCAAATACAAATACACAGTTAATAGATAGTTTGAATTATTCAATTGTTACATTTGTTAGTTCAGTTATTGCCGAGGTATTAAACTGTAGAAACCCTCTACCTCAATGTCTTTTTGGATTGGAGGATCACAGGTTTTACTGGACAGTAAAAGACAAATTAGTAGTGACTGCAACAAACAATGTACCTGAGAAAATTTGAATGCAATTTGAGGCGATAACGTCTGAACTAAATTACTTCTATTTCAAATATTCATAAGATTTTATTAATCGTGGACTGATGCAACAAATGACAGAGCTATTCAGTTGACAGCATCTGTTGTACAGATGCACTTACTCGGATGTACAACTGTCCTCAGGAAATAATTGTATCCTCATCTAATCAAGTTAACGACATTCACAACCACCAGGTAAAATATTTTAAAAGGTTGTCATATGAATATAACCTTGTTGTAAGGTGAAGATCTGTTCAACCACTCGCACTGCTGTCTTCTACTATGTGCGTACAGTACGTAGCACTCATGATATTCTTATCCGTTAAAAACACCTGTTTCTGTCGATAATTCAATGCAACCAGAAGGAAAAATTGATTTTCGCGATAGAAGGTTCCACAAGTGGTTTGAGTCGAATGAACCCTAATCATAAACCTATAGTTAGTATTACGATTATCTGTTAATTCTGCTTTTCTACATTGTAACATAAGACCATCATGATTCGTCCTATAAGATGGTTTCTTTTGGTGGAGCCTCCTCATCGATCACTGGAGTTCTGTAAGAGAGAGGACAGCACGATGAGCCAGGACTACTTCGTCGTAAACACTTACATCGTACACTGTCGGACAAAGGTATGCCTGTTAGTTTGTAACGCTCAGCTGACACACATCGTACACGCATCTACTTGCTTGTCAACAAAATAAATGGTCACTATCTACCAGATGACTGGGGAATGTCATGAAATAAAACACGTCTCAGCTTCGCGATTCGCCGCACCTTGCACTTGTACTTGCGTCTCGAGCAATGTGCACGCAACACGAACGATGCTGTCAGTGCGACTTCGCCGCGCAATTGGCATGGCTTCGTCGTAAACCAAAGGTGTATTGTTCATAGTGGGGGGCAGTAACGAGTGAAGATTTGTCTCCACACCATTAACGTGGAATAACGCAGCCTGCCCGGGATCGCCCCTTTGTACTGGCTACTGCTGCCAAGGTTCAGACTAGTGTTTGTTATGTTTCTTGATGTTCTTCCTGAAACCGAAACTCCGCGACTGGTTTCGTCCATGTATTGTCTCATCGGGTGCAGATAGCCTGAATGGCAGTTCGAACTGGTTGTCCTTTGCCTTACAAAGCAATGCTTATATCCGCTCGACCACCAGCTCTACTTGTGGCAGGGAAGTCCGTGTATAACAAAATAATGGCTTCTTTTTCTCTCCGCAGTAAGTTCTTGAAGATCTAACCAATAACAGCCTGACCTAGAAAGACTAACTGATTGCTTTAAGTTGGTTAGATGGCGTCAATTGCGTGAGAATAGTCAACAATTTTCCGTAGTGAGATTGTCTATGAGTTCGTTGAGTCGCTCATCTTTGACTGTTGATTGGTGTATTTTCTCATTTAACTTTTTGAGACAAAATAGTGCAGCATTTCACATAATCCGATCATTCGCCAAATTTTAGTCTCTAATGGTCGGCATGCCTCGATCGGTGGAACTGTGGTCAGCCGACCGTCGATGTACCCGGCTAACTGACAGGTATTCAACAGTACTGTCGATCTACCTACTACTGTTGTGACCTCAAGAGACGCTTGGCTTGAGAATACGCCTACTGCGCAAACTCCCGTATAGGTCATATCAAAAATCAAACCACAAACGCGTACACTCACTTGCACGTCAGATATGCATTCACATACATCACTGCCATTCGCCTTGGTGGAACTTCTGCTATGGTGCATACACACTATTCCAATAGTCTATCCTTGTCCGTCGTCTTCCTGGCGTTCGGAGCTTGCGCTTTTGTTCCTGAATGTCGCCTGTGGGTAATATACTACTTATTAGTAATATACTACTCACAACGAAACTGCCCGTCATACAACACTACCATTGCTGCTGCCAGTAGTAGTGTAAATAATAAGACAGTGAGTGAGTGGGCTTCACACAGTGAGTCAGCACAAATGCGACTAGTTACACGTGAGTACCGTGCTTTTTCATATTGAATCCGAGTCATCTAACCGAAGTTTACTGCCCCTGTCCATTTTATCGTCTAACAATGCATATGGAGTGACGTTCAGTAGAGACAGAAAAACGAACTGAAGTTACTCCGTGAAACAATGAACAAATATTAGGGCGTCCAATTCTTTCCGTCCAAAGCCGACCACATCCTCGAGAAAAAAACGATTGACTCAGTCCTAATTAACGAAACTGTTCAGAACGGTCAAGGGGTGACCTTGGTTAGTTTTTTACCTGTTCGACTTTTTATTCCCCTATGCTCATGGGTAACCCTAACTACTTTTTCCGACAACTGTCCTTTTTTATGATTCGGGAATGTTTTTTGGCTACTGCGCACAACATAAGTACTTTGTATTTTTCGCCTTGATCGAACTCGTTTTGGGGCGGAACAAAGCAGTTTATTTGTATGTGTCTTTAGACTTGTCTTGGGATAAAAATCGCGGGACAGTTGCAGTATTGTCCGGGACCGAGATTTTCGTGTAAATTATTACCGGGAAGAGAATCCGAATTCTGCCAAGCACACTACGATATCAAGGACAAACCAGCGTATCGTTTAGAGGGTTTACAACAACAAACGTAAACAGTTGAGCGTATTTGAATATTCAAATATCATGTGCTGTATACAACTGTCCTGAACCCCAGGGTTCTGCGTCTCTAGTGTGTAGATCTTCCAACCACATTTCATAGTTTTCTGAAGGGGCAGCTTTTTGTGCAAACGGTTTGACTGATATGCGTGCCGTGTTCAGGTATGTAGACCAACTCGAAACTTATATAGCACTGTCTATTAACGGCTTCATATCCCGTCCGGCTCCCATGCCCTATCACCCCTACGACATTACCTGGACACTACTGACCGGCCAGTTTCAGAGAAACAAGATCGAGCTTCACTGCTGCTACACCGAAAGATTAATTTTAGGTGCCGGAAGTATGCAAGCGTGCAGTATATCATTCGACATTCATGTTCCGCAGCCCCATAGAGCTTCGGTTGGAGATTTATATTCCGGAATCTCTATTTCGAGTCGAAAGACAACTGAGAAAGGAAGTTTCGAAGGCATCGGCTGTACTACTCCGGAAACCTGAAACAAATTCCGTTCACTTTTAAAAGGAGTTTCTCAAGTCGTATAGTCCCAGATTTTTCAAGTAACGCACACTGTCACTTCACTCATACCTACCGATAACCGTACCACAATAGCCACAGATGTTCGGTTGTATTCATTTGGGCACAATGGTCTAACACCATTCTTCAAAGAGTTTGGTTTAATGCTTTCATCGCAAACTGAAGTCACAAGTGACAGCCCAGAAGGGTGCAACAAAATGGGATGAATTATTGTCACTGGTTTCAGCAAGCATATGACGTACCGTTAAAACTGCATTGGTGACACTATAGCCGAATTTACATATGTAACCACCTGCTGTCTTCTCAGCACATTTGTACATCCTGTAGCTCCAGCAACCCTATTCGAAGAGTTACATTTGACGACCCTGTGGACACATGAATGGTACTTGTTCCACGTTAACATTAATGTCCCGAGTTAAGCACTGTTTCCCCAGAAGTACTGCGTGATAACGCACCTCAAAGACCAGCCCGGTCACTTTTTGACGGCCCCACTGTTCTTCACCGAGATAACATATTGCGTAATTGACAAGCTCGGTAAAAGTGATCAACAATCGACCCAAATTTGTATCTGTCGGCCACGTCGAAACCATCTAGCAAATTCCCGACAACTACAGTGAGAATCCCGTGTAAACCACTTCCGATGTTACTCCGCTGGCAACCTGCTCAAACGCAGGCAGGAGGGTACGCGTTCACAAACAGCCGGTTATGATTTAGATGAGACTCAATTGCGAAAACTCTGGGCTTCGGCGGGATTCGAAACAGCGACAGAAACAACATGCCCAGACGGGGTGAGCACCGTACCAGCTGAGCTATGAAGCCACATCAGGGGCTCAGAAATGTCAAATTTGGACTCAGTTACCTGCCCAATGCACTGCGTCATATGAAATTCACCAAACGATCCAGCAGCCTGACTGTCCAAGCAAGATTTTCCAACAGTTCACGTTGTAACCCACCGACGCCACCATTAAGTACTGAAACCATATTACTGATAGGTAGTGTGGCAGACTTCATAATTTGGATGGGACCCAATGGTGAAAAACCTGCTTCGAATTCAGCCGAAGCCCAAATATTTCGCAGCATTAGAACATACGCTGATATAATGAACAGATTTGCCCAAACTGTGTAGACAGATCTAAGCTAATGCACTGACAGTGTGTAAGCGATCATTCACAGAGAATTGGCAGAGATTGTCATCAGAAATCCAGAAGAGATGCTTGGACAAATTCTCACCAGGAAATGAATCCAAATGAACACAATCGCTTGAAACGTAAACCCATATGGAAAGCAGTGGGTCTCAGATCTCCCAGGGCAGCTTAACAAACTACTTGTCCGAGGGTGTGAATATTGAAGAAGCCAACGTTTACTAATTGTCTGGTACCTAGAAGACGGTTATCAGACGGCGATTGATTCTGATCATTAATGAAGCTGTGTTGATCAAACAAAGACAGTCAGTGTTGTGTGTACAAAATTGATGGTTTACACTGGGTGAACGGTGTAGTAGCGATCTCTTGACCCAAACTTCACTCTTTTCAACTATTGTTGCCACGTGTCTCTGCGTATTCAGTACACGGTTGAGATAAATCGAAATGCTAACATCCCGCAGTGTGTCTTCCTACTGTCTTGAAGAAACATTGCGGTGAACAACGTTTTCAACATAAACTACAGTGTACTCCACGTCTTACCACGATCTGTCAGAACGCGACCGCCATCAACCACACAAGTAAATTCGATCAGGTTCTACAATCTTGAAGTGCGTACTCAAACACAATTCGCGCATGAATTTTACCTCTCATGATCAACCATCCGAATCGAATTCGAAAATGAGCCTATCGCATTCGGTCAGTGGGATGTCATATTTACACACACAGTTCCCGGTCAGCTAGTCATCTACATACTTTCCAAATAATTCCTAACCCACATAACAGCATTTAATTTTCGTGAATGCACCAGAAAGTGCAGGGGATACAGAAAAGTTGAAAAGCAACACGAGACGCGAGAAGACAAAAAATGTAATTGTTAAGGGATCGATTACACCTCGGTCCCTTTGACAGCGGTTCTCATGTGGAACGTTGGGACCCGTAATACAGCAAGAGATTAACGTTTATTCGAAGAGCTTCACCCGGAACTGACAATGAACCTGACATTGGAGAGCTATTCTGTTCCGAAGCCTCAACAGATGTATTCAAAACAAGGCTATGTTTAACTACCTAAATGCTTTATTAAGAACAGCCTTTTCAAACTATACAACCGGTAACAGTACTGCAACTATGAAACTATAGTTCTGCTGCGCTGATTAAACACTATTGCGAAGTTAGTAACAACACATACAAGCCATCAGGTTTAACAGTATATCGCTTAATTCTACATTAACCAACCCATAACGGCCTAGCAACCACACTCATAAGTTGTTGGGATAAACGTTTCCTTCCTTTATGAAACAGAAATCGTTTTCATACACTACAAACAGTCTAATCAGAGGGTTTTCTAATTTGTCCAATGGTATAGTTAGTCTAAATTGGCTAAAACGGATTCATTCCTTATGATTTCAACGTAGAGGATGTTGCATGACTGAAAAAAAGTCGTTAGATTTTGAGTGCATGTCTACTTCACGCATTTCAACGAAGCGCATTACGTCAATTTCGATTCAATGCTCACAAACCTAGAGTCTTGCAATAATTAACTGTGGAAAACAGTGAGTCGTGGATGTGCTTTGATAAGAAGCAAATAAAACTAACATTACAATACATCACTGCGATTCTTCGGCCTGACGGACTTCGCAAAACACTTAGAGCGAACTTGGATAGTAACGATCGCATTCTTCAATACTATGTGGTTCACTGAACTGAGCATTCCATGGGCAAAAAAAATATGGAAAGCGACGCAAGACAGCTTTGAGTTTCCTAACACAATAGGAAACCCCACATACGGGCAAGGTGAGACTAAGTTTAACCTCTACTCCATTCACCTAACTCAGTCGCCCCACCTTAAAACTCAAAGAGTAAGTAGACACCTAATTGCCAGGTTGGGGAGCGCTGACTTAACCTTCTCACATTCGACCTGCCCGTAACTACTACGACCGGAGCCCATTGGCATGACCCAAACCACCCCCCACACCGGATCAAGACAGTACACAAGCCTGATCGTCATATCAAACCAACTGAATAGGTCATAAAATCATAGCATCAGGATAGCACAGGCAGTATTGGATATTTAATTACTATGATGGTTTTGTTGTTATGCCACGATAACTCAGGAACAAAGGAGCTGACAATTAAACTGAAGACCACCAAGTCAAACCGCGGATAGCCAGGTTTCTGGTTGGACGGCTGAAATGTGACAAACCATTGAACATAATGACAGGTGTAGGTTGAGAACGTAACTTTGATCGTCGAAATGAGACTTCTGGAAGGCAAAAAATGGTAAACTAGAGTCAGTCATAGTTTGATCAAGCGCCGCATCGGCCACACCATTTACGGTTCTGAGCCACGTTTACTAAAATCAGGTCCTTGTAACACGACAGTCTTTCAGCCCCATTTCCTCCGTACACAAGTGAATACCTTCAAAACTCCAATTTCTTACAATTCGTTAACTTCTTGCCTGATAACCCAAACATTGCGAGTGAACTGGTGGGAAACGCGTAGAAGGAAAACATTTGAGAAAGTGAACCGAAAAGGTGACTTGTGCGAACAAAGTAACAAAACCGGACAAACAAAGCGAGGAACGAATGGATACCATCAATCTAGCGAACGATTAGTCACCGGATAGCACAATTTGACAGGTAATACATTCTTATCGGTTAGCTGATAGCCAGTTACAAAATATTCGTTACAAGGACTTCTCTGACAACAACAGCATTCATTAATAGCAAGCATAAGTCGTTAGTTTTTTCAATCAGATCAGAGCCTTCTTTACACCGCATTGTCATTCATGCCCCTGCCGAATGTATGTCAAATATCCTGAAGGACTAACTGAGGAACGCTGAGTTATTGCAAATGAACAGGGGCACTCGCAATTAAAAAACGCCTAGAGAAAGTTGGGTAAAAAACGTTTCCAAAAGTGTGGTGAGCTGCGTGTGAAAAAGAAAGCCTACGAAGGGGAGGCATACAGAATAGTTTATCAAACATGATCCATGGGGAGAAATTCAAAAAGATTATAACACAATGGTGAGTGGTGTATAACATCGGGTCTAGTTTTAAAGAAAATGCAATTGGCAGACCATCGGGTCGCGAGACTGTTACATAATTTCCATTTGCATTTGAGTAAGGCGTGCGTAAACATCACCAGAGAGTTTATAAGGAATGCGACCAACATAGGCAATCAGAGCTTTGGCACGGTTTCGGACGGTGGAAAGCGTGAGGTTCGAGCTGTCATCCATAAGCGAGCCCGGACTGAAATAGATATAACAAGACAAAATGATGGTTTTTGTGTACATAACTTAACAGTAAGTATTACCACACTATTCAAGCGTCTAAAGCAGACTTCCGTCTGGCCGATTTTATATACTGGAATGATTACAAGAATAATTCCACCTAGACATAAGAGGCCCATGAACAATTTGCCGCCCCACAGGTAGCAATTGTGGTTGGTCATGATCAAACTGACCAATTACAATCAGGAAACGAAACATAGGGGAGGCAATGAGGAGCGAGAAAACTAAAGTGGACAGTGGTCAAAAGCTACCTTAGGGCCTTGGAAAACAGGCCTGGCGTAAAATGAAAGCTCAATAATGTGTCGAAATCGATGCAGTGGCCGCAGACAGTAACCAAACGAAAATAACTAAAGGGGGACTTTTTTAAATCCAAAATCTGTTTTGAAAAAACATCTCGTTTGGACCACTCATTAACCACAAAGTTGTTATGATTGACAACAACGCAATTTTCCGTCGTCAGGGCATTCAACACGTCCTACGGATGAGCACTACAAGAAAAGATCAAGGAGGCCTGCTATCTGGAGCCCACATTATTGGCGTGTTGCTTCTATTTCGGAACCAGAACCGGACTTTCTTACAGTATCACCGAATTCCACTGAACAACTGGAGCTGACCATCAGCCGGTCACCGTCACTGGTAGCCGAACAGACCTAGCAATGTGGGCAATCGAACAGAGGATGCAAGCCTGACAATCCGGAGTCAGTACCTTATTCAACAATTCTGTTAAGTCCAGTGGGCTCTAACTCTACAGCTGGAAATGTCACGTACGAACACGAACACGCGAAGATGGTGATGGAGGCAATATTTGGAAATATACTCATTTCGTTTGCTTGCAACTTGTGTAGAACCGGTAAAGGGACTGATATAGGCGAACCAACACCTAAGGTACGATACAAGCAACCAAAGCAGACTTGTTGAGAAAAGTCAATTTTTCTCCAAAATTGAATATTGTTCAAGACTTACTCGAAAAATATTGCGATTTCATTCTTACTTTCCACGTCATAATGTGCTGGAATTCTATTTTGGTGTACGTGTCCCCGCCGTCTTCCGATTGGTCGATTCCACACTTACTGTATCAAATAATGTGTAATTCTTTAAGGAAAATCAAAGTGTATTTGTAAATATACGGACGTTGGCCTGATCTGTTACCTTTAGATTACTGATGAGTAGTCGGGGATTTGGTTAGTTTCAAATTGAACATCACTCACAATTGATCGCAGCTGTCGCATTCCCATAGACTTTCCAGTCGGTCCCTTTCGAAAAGAAGCACTAGACTCGAGTTTCGCTCTCATTAGAGCTCGTCAGTAGTGCATATCATCGCCACTGCAGCCGGGACTTGAACTACGGACACATTGTTCATGAGGCAACCGTGTTTACCACTGCGTCATTGACCTCACGTTAGGCACGACCGAATTATCATATGTGAACGCTCAACCACTTTCGCTTGTGAATAATGATCAGATTGCCCAATCGTCTCGAAATGGAGACACAGTTACTGCCTGTTAACTCCAGTCGATAACCCCGCGATTAGGACTTCCTAGACAGATCGAAATCTCCGATCCCATTAAACCTGCTAGGCGATATTTTAGATTACTGATGAGTAGTCGGGGATTTGGTTAATTTTAAGTCAATGGTGCAGTGGTAAACACGGTTGCCTCATGAACAGCGTGTCCATGGTTCAAATCCCGGCAGTGGCGATGATATGCACTACTGACGAGCTCTAATGAGAGCGAAACTCGAGTCTAGTGCTTCTTTTCGAAAGGGGCCGACTGGAAAGTCGATGGGGATGCGACAGCTGCGATCAATTGTGGGTGATGTTCAACTTGAAATGTTACCTTCAGTTTGAAAGCAGACACTCTTGGTTGAATGTCAGGGTTTTGTGGTCTTCTGGAGTTTTGGGTAACATTACGGTCTAAACGATTTCTTCGCGATTCGTATATCGCACATTCATGCGTAAACCATTTCTACTTATCGTAGATTACGCGGATCAGGACAGAATTACTACGGCCCTAAAGTCTACAGTCATTGAGGCCGAGTAGATAGTTGACTCACTAGTCACCCTCAGCTCCACCACCACAAAAAATATCGTCCACAACATTTCAACTTTCAAGAATGATATGGATCGCAGAGGTAACAATGAGCATCCTACCACACCCCGACCTGTTACCAACATGAGACAGAATTGCTTGTGTCCAAAAATTAACAAATGGACTTCTGAAGCCAAATGAAAAAAAGCCATAGTGATGGATGGCCCCCCATTACTGTTTGCAGGCATCAAATCTGCAGCAGTTCGAATCAAAGTGTCAAGCTGACAAGTACAAAACATGTGGCTAAACGAACAACACCCTGGAGACACAGTAACCGGAAAAGAAACCGAAGACCAGCAACAAAAACTACTTGCCTCAAAGGCACGCTTCGGCTTCTATTGGCGATGATGACCAGGCATCGCATGAGTGTGATCAATGCAGCCGGAAGCGGACGACGTACGTAGTCGGGCAGTTGAGTGAACAGCATCACTTTGGATTCGACTTGCTCGAAATGAGGGTTGATGGGAAAGAGACCCAGTTGATCTAGGTGGTCTACGGCCTGTTGCCACTGTTCCGCTTGAGCCAAATCGAAGAAAGTGGCCAAATCCAACAGATAGAACAAAGTCTTCAGGCTGGATGGACCATCAAGAGCGAGGTCACTTGCAGATTCGTTCACAGTCGGGCCGAAACTGAGGAAGTCGGATTGACGCGTACGATGAGCAAGCTTTAAGTTGACAAAAACACAATATGCATAGTTAACAACCGAAGTGCCGAAACAGAGAAATTCACTTTCCGCCGAAGTATCAGAGAAAAGTAGGATTCACGAAACCACAACTGACAACAAAAATATTTGTCTTTGATCTACCAATCAGTTTATACAAGCGGTTGTACTGACAAAATATTGTACAGACGGGTTTTTAGCGTGTGTATATGTAGAAAACAGAACCGCTCGTGTTGATACATGCTACGTGTATGGATGACGAGTGAAATGAGTGTAACCAGCTAGGGATAACCAAAACGAGAGCATCTGAGATGGGCGATGGCCAAAATCAATTGAACGTTTTATTGTATTAGTTCAAGTTAAATGGGAAATGGGGTTTGGTCAGAACGGACAACGCCAGACTGCCAGGTAATGAATTAAGGGCTAGATGCTTCTCATCACACACATAGTAGTGCAAATGGCCCAGAAAAGCAGGAAATATAAATCGAGTAAACTCGAAGTTCTGCTTGAAAAGATGTACACTCAAAAACTGAGCGCAAATAAATTGAGTATTGAATGCAGCGACGAGTGAGCCAAATGGCTCAAAATAAAAAAGTGCATTACGCAGTGGCGGTAAGCGAAATGCCAGGTTAGCACACTCTATTACGGGGAAGCACTGCGACCATTCATAATAAACCAAAAGCCGAAATCACATTGACATCGCGAAAATAAACGCTCTAATCCAAATTTGTGGATGAAAGTTCATGCAATTGATTGGTAGTTCATTGTAGCTATCATATACAACTGGGAAAGAAAAAGTAACCGAAAGAGCCCGACTACCAAATATGTGCTCACCTTGGACGCAACCCGAATAACTAAACTCCGGTCTGGGTGTCCAACAGTCCGCGGGCCGGATGTTTGTAGCAAGCCGGCAATGTTTTCCGTAGCCACAAGGCCGGATAACAGATAGTTGGTCAGAGACACAGCCTTTTGATAATAGCGCGTCTGTTCGTGACCACTGTTCGCGGCAAGTTGATAAAGCGAGATTGCGTCCATCACGTGTCCACGGGCTTCCAATGCCGAAGCCACAGCTGCAATCACGGATTGGCGTTCGTCGGGAGTTCGACTGTATCGATCGATACAACCGGGCTGGCCAAATGAAAAGAGAGAGTGAACAGTGATTGGACTGAGGATGTTGTTGAGAGTATCCGAACACACGGAGTATGCTGTAAGGTGTCAAAGCTTAGTGAAAAACAAATGAAAACTATACAGACAAACATAAGAGAGGCGAGGGTAAGGTAAAAATTGTAGGAACTTGAAAAACCATGTGCACTGATATGTGTTAGATGGTTCAGACAGAAAATCGCTGTAGAACTTGAGTTCCGTGGAAAACAGATTTAGAAAGTGGAAAAAAAACAGAAACATGACCACGTTCAACAATCAGATGATAAGCTCTCATAACATACAACAAACAAAGATAACTAAAAGTCGAATGAAACTTCACATTGCAGGAATGATTCTGATGACCAAGTTAACCAACAACGCGGCTAGATATTCTTAACGTCAAATACACGACTGAATTCATCTAAAGGTGGTTCGATTTAGAGGTGTGCGGCGCGATATAATCCTTTCAGGAACAGTGAAGCGTGTCGTTGTACGGATACTGGCTGGATAGGTCGTCAAGCAACTTCGCACTAGCGACATTGGGATCCAATAGCATGTTGTCAAAATTTGTTTGGTGATGTAAAACGACAGATGACGTGAAAGTGATCGCCTGAAAATTATTCGCATTGATGGTTGTTAACGAGAAGAGTTAAAAACAGGCACACCAATGTATCGGTCATCGAGAACAATGACAGCACACCCAGTGGAGATGGGATACTTCCACTGTCTGGGCTCAAGCGGGACTGCTTTTAAGTCTGTAAGACTGGCTTGGGGTCGATGTTAGGGATATGGATTCAGTTTCGAGAATAAACAAATGTGTGGTATTAATTGTCGAATAACGGAACTGACTCACGAAAAAGGTACGGTTGACAGTCTGGGTGTACAAGTAGAAATTATGGGGACTATTTAGTCTAACAGCAAGCGAGCAAACATTTGCGGAACAAGCACTGTAATGCGATCACCAGTCTAGTTTGACTGCAATATTCAGTTTGAAGACCAATAAACAATCTGCGGAAGAGGTATTTGAACAAAAAAGCAACTAGGGGTGGGTTGACGTGAATAGCTGTCATAACTAGACCGGATCTTGATGAGGTGTGACGGCTTGCGCATCTCGATGACCTATTGGGCTAAACTAGACGGTGTGGCCACCATACCGATAAAGTCACTCATGCCAGGCAGGCCAATAGGCAGAGGTCTGACAAACCAGTCTCCTGGTCCTCCAGGTTGGGGGTTGGAAGAAGATTGGCATCTTCTTTCGGAAAACGTACCAGTTCTGGTACACTACCACCCACCCGCTGCTTTGCGGCATAGGCTTCGGTTAAGAACCCTAATCACTCTCTTGTTTAGGTATGGGCGCT
>LUCH01004150.1:0-31324 GCA_013368495.1 Paragonimus heterotremus | reverse complement strand
GGGAGGACAGCTGCCCCACAGGATTAAACTCCGTTTAAACTCGGTTGTTTGTTTGCAAGGTGTAGGCGCCTTGATGTTGTATGTTTGAATTTAGACGTAGTTATTTCTTAGTGATCAGGTCCCCTCCCCTCTCTCTTTCTTTTCTTCTCTCTTCCTATCCCGGGTTTGCTTTTTTTTCTTCTTCATGGTTGTGTGGTAGTTAAGTGTCAGTGTGAACCACTGATGTATTGCTGTCTATGATGATGATGACTATGGACAGCATCATTGAGCGATAGACACAGAGCTTAGTGTCGATCTTCAGGCTGTGGTACTTCCAAACACGTCTTTCAAGATGTCCGAAATCAAAACCAGCATTTGCCACACGAGCTCGTAACTCCCGGTTTGCTGACAGATCGGTGGACAAATTGCAACCCAAGTAGCAGAAATCTGCGCAGCTGTCGACAACACCTTCCTAAACAGGGTTCGTTTCTTCTTCTTCTTCATGGTTGTGTGGTAGTTAAGTATCAGTGTGAACCACTGATGTATTGCTGTCTATGACGATGATGATAATAACGTGAATAGTGGTGCAGCAATGGAAGATTCGTATTTCGTAAAAGCACTGCACAACAACTTACAAACTGGAGAATGTACTCACACGTGGAGCTTGCCAACCAACTTGTCGGATAGTGTTGAAGTAGAGAGCGCCAATATTCGCTTACTACCTCAGCCACAAAAAACAGCCACCATGTACAAAATCATGAGGATACAGGAAAGGCAAAAAATGGAGAGCAAAAACAGAACAAACTGATAGTGGTTGAATAGTGGAAGTCCCGGAAGGATGGTGACTCGTGGTAAATTCTGATCGTTTTGCTGTGAAATAAAATTGAGTTAAGGGACTTTATTCAGGGACACTGACTTAACAATCTGATTTACTCGACAGTGAAGGAAGAGTTCTGTGAGGAGATGTGAATAAAACAATTGCTGCCCGATTCTCATCACCGCTGGGCGCGGTAAACATAACCATACGCTGAGTAACAATGAAGATTCATCGACCACATAGGATAACAGGGCCCAGAGGATACGATCAACCGTTAAAAGACCGAAATGGTTCTTTTTTTTACCCCCGTGTCTTTGTTCGGAAAACAGCGATGCTGCAATTATGCAAATAGTTCTATAATACACACGTACAACCGTGTCCGACTACGTAGGAAGTCAGTAATGCAAAGCATAAACCTGAGAGTGTAACAGATCTTCGTACAGCTGTTCGCATTCAATCTTTCTGATATAAGTGAATCCAACAGGACCGAGGTTCACCGGATCAACACAGAACACATGAAATCCGTCTATCCCGTCAAGACATGTAAACAGTTTTTGTAATCAAGAGCTATGGACTACCCATTTTTCTTCTACTCTTCTTCATACATTCTCGGATATGTAGATCCCAGCATTGAGAGGAGTGTTGGTCACTTCAAAGGATTGGGAATTAGACCATTCAATGCCATTATTACGGAATTGATACCAATAAAACTGTGAGACAAAAATAACAGGAAGTCCACACCATTAGGTGCACACACTCGTTACAATGGTGGGAAGGACCGAGGGGTCATTACAATAGAATAAATAACTACAAACAGAATACCTACAAAAAGGACGGATTGGGCACTAATCACACTTTCCAGCCAAGTCATACAGGAATGGAAGCAGATAGATGACTTACCTTCCGTACGCCCGAATCTGCAACACAGCCCAACAAGAGGTCAAACTGAAAGCAAAGTAGGACGAAACAAGTTGACTGATAAACAGCGAGGCTTTGACAAGTGGACATACAGCACATAAAACTGACCGTTTAGCAATGCCGATCAAGCAGAACGTTGCACCAAATCAACCGCTCAGTGAACTTTTTTTTTTTCAAAGCAGAGTGTTTTTAATCCTTTCTCATGATTGTGTGGAGATTATTGTAAACCACTGATGTGCAGCCGTCGGCGATGATAGCATGCTTAGGATAACCTAATACAAACCGTGATAACAGGGTTAACTCAAAACCAGGGCCACCGATTTGGGATCTATCAATAGTCATTGAGCCAGACGTCGGTAATAGTACCATTCTTATGACAGACAAGATGGTAAAGCGCATGCAAGCCAACTTCCGCAAGGCATCATTCAGTGGTAGCCCATCAAAGTCAGATCACCTTCAAACACTGGGCAAACAGTTGTCAACGAAACAATGTCACCTACACACAGCATAAATAGCTGGCTAGCTGATCGTACCCGTGAAACCACGAGTCAACTGAATGAATCGTCATGTATGGGGTGACACGTACTGCTGTGACGTGCATCAACTGACCGGTTAACCACGTTGTGCGTGTAATCGGTTGAGTAACGCATAACAAATCCATTCGGTTGATAAGCAACGCGGTAGTGCAGTGGCGCTCAAACGATCACCTGGTTGTATGCTTGAAATCAGAGGAGATAAACTGACATTTTCTGCTAAGGTGGCATTAATAAGAGATCGATGTTGGGGTGACCCAGGTGTCATACAAGTAGGACGCTAAATAGACTCATAACTGTAACCTAATTAGTGGTAGCGAGAACAACCTCATTATGAAGAACGGTAGCATCCGTCAAAAAGCCCGCAAAATGACAGCAAGAACTCAATAACTGACAACGCCAATTGGCAGTAAGATTATTGTGCTTACTCTGCACATATCCTGTCACAAATTCAATATTGCAAGAAAAAGCAGAGCTGCGAACGAAAGACCCTAGGAGATGAAACAGGTGGCTTCATCTTTTGCAACATCAAACAAGAGTTCGTATAAGTCTGCAATATAGGCACGACCGCAAACATCGTTACATGAAGCATATGTATCATGATCTATGCCCTCTCGTTTGCAAACGAAACGTCATTAGCTGGAAAGACGTTGCGCGTATAGTGAAGGACAAATCGCCATATAGCGTGAACAGTAGGTACGGGAGTGCGGGAACTCCCCATTCCTCTCGTAAAGTGTTATTACAAATGAGCGACCGAGATGAAGCATTTCACCCTTATGACTGTACTATATAATTCACAACTGCATGCACAGGTAAAATATGACCAATATCATGTGTTCACTTACTTCTTTAGTTGCCAACGCGAGTTCTGTCACACACGTTGTGAAAAGATTCGAAGCTGGGATATCCCCGGGTTGTGCACTAGTCTCATCTGTGTTGGAATCCAGACATTTGGCAGTGGGAAGATCGGCCAGAAAGTGGAAGTACATGACCGCCTCCGGTGGGTTGTCCATCTCGAACTTACGCGTATAGAGCATGATGGCGCGGGCGAAGTTCAAACGGCGAAACCCAACAGGATCGGACTCATTGCGATAGACTAGTTGTGGTGTAAACGATAAGTGACGCAAAACACTTTAGACAATTAGAAGTATAAAGCTTCCTGAAGAAAAGCAAAAGCTTAGTAGCATATAAGTGCATTTTAGATTCTGGTTCATCCTGACAGACAATAAATCAAACAATGACCACAGGACCTAACAAAATCTCTCAATAACAATCTCACCAAGAGGAGATTGTACGGAATCGGAGACGAGCAGAAGTTTTTCATGATGTAACGCCAGTGCCAGATGGATAGCATGGCACCGAAGCGCCTCAAAACGAGCGAGAAAACCAATGGCGCCTTCGAACTGCTGGGTGAGACACAACAGCTTGAAGTAGACTAACGGCTGAGACCAGGCATCAAAGTGTACTTCACCTAAAATGAGAAGCGGGTAAAAGAAGATTACGGGAATGCAGACGTAAATTCAGCTCCCCAATCTGCAAATACTTGATTGTGATTGGAAGTCAAACTTATCAATTTTTCTACGTACAGAAAAAGTGTACTTAGTGAGGATAGTTGAAGAGATCACAACTGAACATTCAGTAAACATAAACCGGTTAGACCACTCTGCTAAAAATCACAAAAGCATATGGACTTAGTGTTTCAAACAAGTAGCTTTTGAATTTACGCCGAGTGACTTAAAACCTCCGTTAGTTAGTAGCTTCTGTAACTGATGAGAATGCGCGAAATAACTGCGTCATTCCATAACTTGCGTCTTATGAGCTGCTTACTGTAGGTCGAGTTAAGAGGTGTTACAGTTTAACCATCATCAACTTTAAGCAGCACCACTGTGGACACAGCAGGTCGAGCTGCCGTTTGCCCTGACAAGAGTCCATAAGCTAGCTCATCAACAAGTACAATTGTGTAACGAACAGCTGTCCAAAAAAATGAAGACTCGTGAAAAGAGGAAGGGTCAACAATCATTAAGGATACGGGCTTGTTATTGACCGCGACATAATACCACATCTGACAAATTTGATGGGGCAAGCAATGGATAACATGTATTGTAGGTGGTCGTATGCAAGCGATACGTCAGCATTCTTTCACAGTGCTGTCATCATGGGACCGCGGAGACTGAACATAGAGGAGAATTCTAGAAGGTTCGGTACAAACCGACAGGATGTGAGCGTATTAGCGCTTGACTTCACCAGAAAACCGCATGTATACATATAATGCATAAAGGAACTGATACAGTTTGACGTACATAAGAATGTACAGTAAAAGTCAAACATTATACCACATGTCAACTGGGAAAATGAGCAATAGTGAATGAAAAATCAACTGGTTCTGCCGAAAGTAAGCAAGACCACTTACAGACCATACGGATGTGCAACAATAAATTAGTTGTCCGATGACAAACTAGTGATAGGAAATCACGATTGAAGCAAACCAGTGTTAAGGTGGTGTTCTCGGCCCATCACCCCTAACCATTGTGTACACAATGGAGTACTCGAAAAAACTGCCGGAATATGAACAGTCTTACATTCGACGGAAAAAGGCTTAATTCTACAACTGGTTAATCTGGCTAACAGGATATTCGTCCAGGTTGGAATAGTTTCTATTTACAATGTAAACGATAACGCGTAACTGGAGCACGAGCTATCGTTTAGTCGTGGCAAAAGCGGTCCGACGTGCACAGCGCATCTCAATGAAGTACACTGTAATACGTCATTTTCATTTCGTTTGCGAAGCTACACGATTACAATACTTAGTCATAGAACACACCACAGTAGTAACGTTTATATACACAGAAAGAGCCAGGTGAATAAAACGCCATTTTACGTAAATTGAACATCACTCACAACTGATCGCAGCTGTTGCGTTGCTGTAGATATTGTAGTCAGCCCCTTCCGAAAAGAAACACTACACTCTAGTTTTGCTCTTGTTAGGGCTCGTCGGTAGTGCATATCTTTGCCACGACCGGGAGTAGAACTCCGACCACACTTTCATGGGGCAACCCTGTTCACCAATGCGCCACTAGCCTCACATTAGGACCGACTGAATGATCATATGCAAACACATAGTCACATTCGTTTGCGACATTTACTACAATATGCCAGTATGAATATTCCGCCTGACTGTTTTCCGTTAACTGTAACGCATTTGCAGTTAATCGCGACTGTAACGGTCTAAATGCATCACGGTGTACAGTGTCCAGGGGGTTTCTGTTTAGTATTCGTATGCACCTAAGCGAACAGCAAGTAAAAAACGCATGTGACGGTTTCGTTATCCCCCATAGAGCAGATTCCACACGTTGTTGCACATGGGTTGATGTCCTCTCCTGTTGAACACCAGCTTCAATTCTTTATTACTCCGAAGCTTAGTAGATTCATTCCGAAAATTAGCTTCTTGTTCTTGACTATTTTCAAGTTAATCTTATCTTCGAAGCTAATCCTTTTCAAAGACTGACAATGCAAGCAATATTAGCTGACTAAGACGCACTTGACAGCCCGTGCTGAGAAACTGCAGCAAACTCCTTCCGCTATTATCCTGCGCACGCAACTCAAACTCTACAGAATAATGTGAAATTACCGCCATAAAGTTGCACTCTTATTAATGAGTCGAAAGAGCGTTTAAAGAATTAGCGACTAAAGAGCCACTGATCTTCTCTACGAGGCGGAAGGCGTCTAGACGCAACATATTTGTCTCCATACAGCTGATGTAACACCATACTACATCGTGCGTGTGCATTAACAGTAGGGTAAGCTCTACTCTAAGGACACGAATCTGGAATCAGACTTGACGTATCTTATGTCATACATAAATACCGTTCATTTTACCAAATTTCTCTACCTTCACATGACTCTCAAGGCCACAACTTGTGCTGGCCTAGTCAGCCTAGGGGTTGGGATGAACATACGCATTAACGGCAGATCGTTGTTTGTTGTCTTTTCCTGCATTGTAGTAGTTCATAGTTAGTGCACAATCGCATGGGACTTAGAATATTCGGCTGGGACATTCGTTCGACGCATTGGAGTCTATTAATGCAGCGATGTGATTTCACTCTGTTTACTGTGGGCAGACAGCTAGACAGGAAAGTGACTTCTCCTCGAACACGGTCTTATTAAATAATACCAATTTTCCAATCAAAACCGGGTGTCCTGAAAAGCTCAATCTCAAATATTCAAGGTTTATTACTTAGTCACTGTTGTTCACACTGATAACCTCCGACCTTCTCTTTCCACTATTCACGAGATTTTCGATGTGAGATTAGAACACTTTATTTCATGAATTTGTAAGTGCACGCAACTTGGCTGAAACAGGTCCACAATGTTTCGACCTTAGGTAATGGCATGCGCGAACCCACCCCAAACGCGTTCCACACCACTAAGATTAAGTAACCTAAGTGTTCAGCGTAACGGTAGGACTCTTTTTTTACTCTCTGGCAAACGAGCAGCGTGACTTTGTCTGATTGTCTCATTCAGTTGTTAGAACAGTGGACGTGCATACTGAGGTCGATCGATCGATCGTTCGACAAACCATGCAATGGTTACAGTCGGTTTCGCTGGTGTGATCTGTTAGGCGACAAAGACCGGCCTAGTGGGGCCAATATATGACCAAGAATTTGTGCTGACCATCAAGTCAAATAACGCCACAGTCAGTGACTGAATCTAACCTCGTGCCTCTTGCAATCTAATCCCTTACAGTAAGTAGAATCCCCCATTAAGGTTGAGTCGAGCCCTAAGAGAATGACGTCGGCCTAGTTGGGACCAAATGGATGGAAAGCAAGATATACTCAAAAAGCGAACATTGACTCAGACTATCACGGCTGAGCGCAAAATGGTACCAAATTCAATCACCACTACGTCTGATCTCAAAAAGAAAACATAGCTTAATCGGAGTTTAGCAGGATTCTGCCTGTTGACTGACTTACTGTTAGATCAGTTACATTTTTAACTAATCTGTGAAGCTTACTTCGGATAAGTACCGTGTGACATAAATCAGTGTGAGCGCTCAAGCTGCGTGCGCTAATCGCGCACGTTCGGTAAGGTTATCTGACCGACTGATATAGGAAAAACGCAATGAGCAGTATGAAGAAGAAAAGTCACAGTCTGAGTCCGACACAAGCAACTAATAAGTACAAAACTCACCGTATGTTTCATACAACAGACACTGCAGCTGACTCAAGTTAAGCGTCTCTTCTACAGAACCCCAACTGCTCGCAACTGAGGCATTGGCAGCGACCTGAGATAACTTGACCCAGAGAAAATCATCAATGCTACGAGCCACTTCCGAATGGTTTTCGTTCGTCGCTCCGAGACCAAGGATTGAAAACACCAACCTAAGAGAGTGAGAGGGATGGCAGGCTCGAATTTAAAAAGTGCCCTGGGAATTAATTACGAGGCAGGCGCAGATGTGATGGTGTAATGGTAGAAATACGACAACAGTTGTGATCTTCGAACTCGAAGACAGCCATTACACAAACAAGATGGCGTAAGTTTACGTAGGCGACAAGCAATGAATCATCAAGGATTCAATGGGATTTTCTAAACAGTTACTTCCGGACAATTTACTGGGAATAAACAGGATACACTTCATTATACACATACATCGATAATATGAATCATCATAAGCATTATTAGAAGGTATTGCGGCTCAAGCCGACGTTCATAACCACCACAATCACAAAGAAGACGCTAGAGGAGAAATTGTATAATCAAAATTGGTAAAGCACTAGCAAAAACAGAGTTTATACGTTGAAGTCAGTATAAAATTTACAAAGCTTTCTGCCAGACCAAGGTCCTTCGTCAGGGTCTTATGACGATCTGTGCTGCCGTGACCATTGAGAGATTCCTCACCTCCCATTGGCATATTAGTGATTTTGGCCTCCGCTGTTTTGCCGCCTCCTGATTGGTCAGTTGCCTACGATCAACGATTTCGTTTGCCGGTGGATGACACATTGCTGTGAGGTTTTGAACGCACTTTGCTTTGACCATACACAAGAACAAATGTAATTGTCTACCCTCTGAAGTTGTATGTGGAGTTACAAGTTTCGAATCAAACGTAAGTGATCATTAAGTATAGTCAGTGTAGTCAACAAATATGGCAATTAAGGGGCAAAATGCTCTTTCAAATAATTCCCATCTTACCTCCAAAAATTCTCAAGCTTATTCTAATGCTGCTTCAAAACACATTTACAAAAACGTGACTAACGTTTTTTTTGTAAATGGATAGCGAATTTTTCTAGTGTGAGCCCTCTGCCATCATTGATTGAAGGTTTTAGTTAAGACACATGCCAAATTGAACAATATGTTGATCGCAGGCCATGAAACAAAACCAGGATGAACAAATTTATTCGGAAACTATTTAGGACTCAGCACAGCCTCTTAGTTTGACTTTCTCATCACTATTCGTCCTTCCTGTTTTCATTTTAACCGTTTCCAATACCGAGTGTGCGTGGATGGAATCACGGCTGCATCACTACCAGCATCGTGTATAATCTGAAAGATCGATTGGTGATAGGTGAGCCACCTTTAGAGGTGTGGTCTTCCTAATATCGAATCGACGACAAACATAATAAACAGCCAGAAAGAATAACAATCTGCCAGTCCCAAACAAAAAGGTAGTTCCACTAATTCTGATCGTTCCATCAAGCAATGCGGTCTTTGTGCAAGGTGTTGAGGTATTTGTAGGTACATAAGACAAACTAGAACAATGATAAAAAGTAAACCAAAATTCTAAAGAGAAAGCGACAAACGGTCCACTGTTATGTAATATACACGGTGGCATGTGGACCGAATACTGTCGGACTATCCACAATAAAATAGGAACAGTCGGAGAAACTCGGGCTCAAACCCGCTGTCGAGTGATTGGTAGTTAAGCGTCGATACCACTGAGCCGCCACAAGCTCAAACCGAAGCTACCTACCACACAAAATGGAAGTAAGGTTAACGTCCCTCCCAGAAAAAAAACATGAAGAGAAAAGTAAACAGTATGATGGTGTAAAATGATTTTCGAAGTCCCTCGATACACACTGAAGTGCTTATTGTATAGAGAAAACGGTGAACATTCGGTACAACAAAATGTTACCGATGCTGACAAAGGCTCTCGCAAACACCGGATATAAGTATGTTACTGAATCTCTCTCCTAGAATACTGTTAGATAGATTACCTTTTGTATGGATCACGGGAGGTTTTGAGAATGTGCAGGCTATTCTGTCGTAACTTTGTCTGAGATGCTGGAGACAATCGGCGACCTCCATTGACATACTCTTCCAAAACTGAAGGAAAGTTTTCCAGACTGTTGCTGCAATTGAAAATAAAGAACAGACAGCGGTGAGAGCTCAGAGCACATAACATACAAGACAACTGGAGTATCAGTTAAAATATAATAGGAAATGTTTGAACAGACTGGGTGGTTAAATCATAAAATAAACTGAGTTTACGCCATCTCACCAGTCACAAATGTGTGACTAATGTGGACTAACGTAAAAGTCGGCAGACACCATATACTCAAGTGAAGTAACTTAATTACGCTCGATCAAGATATGCTTCGCCTTCACAGAGACTGGACGAGTGTCCATCTGCACACAGTGGATGATCAGTTTATTGTGTGTTACTTGACTGCATAAATTGATCACTAACTCAATCTTCTGCTTAATGCAACTATTCATTTGGTCATAACTTCTCACTGGATGATAACGCGCCAGTGCAGCTTTGTTTAAGTGGTACAATGGTGGGAACGATAAACTTCCGTCTGGGATCCGTGCTGGTTAACTAATCCTGCCCGTCAGCTCAGACAGCAAAACACAATCATGTAGCAATTGGACAGATCAGTGAGGTGTCCATTTTCGATTAAATGACAAGCGATCGATGAAGCGGGTAATCGGACACCAGCTAAAGCCTGAAGCGTAGGTGTAAACGTTATTTATATTTAACTAATGGTGAGAGGTTACACCTGCCGAGGCTGATCGAAGTACTAATTATCACATCATTGCCCACAGTTGGTTCAGCAAAGTAAGTCAAGACGTGCATTGACATGAACGCTAGTGAATGACATTCAGCAAACAAAGAAACTTGAGCATACAACCACAAGGTATTTACCGACCATCTACCACACAGCTAATAATGCACAGATGTTTATGAATTCTCATAAATGAAAACATACGAAGCATTACAATGCATTTTGTCTATGTTCTAACCAAATACAAGTCGAACATAATGTTTGAGGAGGATCGAAAGAAACGACCAGAAGAAGCACGTTGATCGCATGCGCCTCCCTCGATTACCTTAGTTTCACTCACCCGCCATGAGTAGTCTTTATAGCCGGGAGTTAAGACGCTTCGATGTGATAAGAATACAGTGAAATAGAAACTCTGAAAGCGTTAACAAGACCAAACGGCAGGATGGAAATCTATGCATTGTTATTACGTTGTGATAGGTTAAGGTCGATTATTGTAGCACCACGTGCTTCAGACGGACAAAATAATACATCAGGAAGGCGCTAATAGTTATTATTTTCAATTTTGAACCGTAAGCATGGGTACTGTGGCTCGGGCTGCCGTTAGTCTTGAGTATAATCCACGAAGTAGCAGGATACTATATAAGTATACATGTATAAAGAAGAAAAGTAGAGGAAAACGATAAACAAACGAGAGGTTCGTGTAAAAGGAGAAAGAAGAATCAAAATCGCGGATAGAGGCTCGCAACTGAGTGCGACTCACTGCCACACTTGAGAGTGCTTCCAGTCAGTGTTGCAGACAGTCGTAAACACCCTAACCAACACTGCTTAGCGGGGCGGTTACGTGTTTCGTAGTCCGTCCAGATGAATTGTGTTTTGTACCAATTGTCAGCTGCCGTACTGAACGACACACATTGCGATAGACGATTTATTGGCATGCGGAAGACAAAAACCAACCAGCGAAGATTGCGCGCTTTCATTACCTCACCTCCATTATGGAACACGAACGTGTATACTTCCCAAATACCGGTCGATGAACTGCCGCGTTGCTTACGTAAGCAGTCTACTTTACAAGGGCTAACTGGCGAGGATGACTGTGATCGAACACCGCAAGTTACTGAACATCTGATCCATGGAGCAAACCAAACACAGACACGCACCGCACACCTTACTTTTACTCGACGATCGAACGTCTTTGCGACGCCAGAAAAGATGAAGATTTGTTAACGCACTGCGTGCATCCGTAGTCGACATAGACACCTTGCCGACAACATTAGAGGCTGATGAGATTACAGTACACAGGTAGGTGAATGATCGACAATCTCGAACGGTCTACCTACAACAAACACAGGGTCAACGTCGAACCTAGTAGTGGAAAGCGCAAACCGCATACTCACAGACCAGTCATACAATTCAATCGATTTACCATAGTTTGCAAATTCTCTGCAAGAAAACTAAACAGAGCAATATCATCTAAATTCTCACTAACGGTCGCCTTACTACATGGCAGAAGCGCCACTCCAAATGCTTCTTCCAGAATACCATCCCAAACAAAGTTGGAAAGGAAGCGAGAGATCGGACACCCTTGTAGAATACCACTCAAAGTGGAGAACATTCGAGAGGAATCTGCACTCCCAACGGGTGAACAATAACTTCAACAAACTGACATGCTTCAACAGGACTTCTCTACGATACAGACAGACACAGAAAGCATTACGAGAGAGCGAATCAGGAACATCTCTTAAGCCTAAAAATGCCACAGCCGCTAGCTAAGAAAGGGAGACAGTAGTACGGTCTGTCCCAAGATGAAGATATGAGGTCAATATACCCGCGGCCAGGCCGCAGACTTGTCAGTTCTTTCTTCTGGTCCTATTGGTGTTTCAGAAGCCGCCAAATTCTTAGACCAGTCAACATCTCGGACGAGATACGGACAACGTTAGAAACTCTGTGGTTGTCAAATGACGTTTTAGAACCATTTTTAAACGGGAATAACTGTTGACAAGTATCAGTCATAGGGTACTTCTTCAGCCTCCCACGTGGAATGAAGGAGTGTAGCCAGTTCAGATAAGTCTTTACTACCACCTTGGAAAAAGTCTTTTTCACACAGTCTTACTGACATCTAGTTAACGTCTAGTTCAGCCAGGAATCACGGAAAACAGGGCCCTGATACTTCCGGATAAATAAGTCCTCCGCAGTCCTTACACAGACTCTTCGGAAGAGTGAGTTTTAATTCAGGGCGGTCTTTATTATATTCGGAATAGGGTGGCATCAGTCGATACTGGTTCATGAACTCTGTTGGATCGGCAAAAAATCCTTGTTGTACCCGCAAGGTTCCTATGGAACAACCTCTTCGCAGAAGGTTCGCATAGCTGTTGAGATTTCTGTCCAACGTCAGTTTGAGACTTAAGCGATAAGGGCATATGAAACACCCGTTTTATAGTACTGACAGTCAACCTGCCGGAGTGACTCTGGTAGGTTGACTGTCAGTGCTGTGAGACGGGTGTTTCATATGCCCCTGTCGCCCAAGTTCCAGGCTAATACTTTATCTGCGAGTAGATAATCTCTGATTAAACGACAACACATACCGGGCACCAACAAAGACATGGTCTGAGTTAAAATGATTACTCTAAAATGAACGGCAATATCTAACGAAGTGGTGTCATTAACAGCTGACGGTGATATGGTGAATTTGTGTCCATAGTTGAGTTGTAAAGAGTGACCCACACTTGACACATTGTCCCTCTCTTGATTGAAGTGAGCAACCCAATACACGGAGGCCATGAGATGCGCATAACTGTAACAGCTGATCACAATCATCATTGTGTCGTGCACAGACACGAAACATACTACCTAGTTGCTTGTCCTCTAGGGTAAATTGTGCGTTACCATCACCAACATATACAATGGTGCCCGAGTGCTTCGCTTTGTCCCAGAAAATCAAAGGGGATATTGTGGAAGGCATTATTAGCAGCAACCGAACTACTGCTCCTGGGGGCATATGACCAATAAACGTTTTACTGGTCTGTGTCGGCATACTTTGGTCGAAGTGCTGGGTGTGACCATACAAACCATCACACGTCTGAACAATGAGCAAATTTTGTTCTGTGCTATAACTCAATGGGATCCCCATTCCAGCTTAACAGCGAGATTTGGTTTCATCGCAATCAGAGACCCTGAGGATGAACCGCTGAACCACAGCATTGTCTGGGGATGAATTCAAATGGATGACAACGCTTGGATCGTGATGGCCAGTTTCGAGGATAGCAATATATGCAGTTCTAAACTCAAGAGTTAGTTACTCACCAATTCGTCAGGGACTGTGGGCATCAAAGGCGTCAATGTTTACTAGTTATTTTGGCTTGAAGAGATGAAAATTAAAAGCGAAGAATAAACGAAAGTGAGTGGACTGGTCTGTTAGAGCAACGATATGTGATACTTCCTGGCCGTTTACGCGACGTAGAAGGACTGGCTTGAGGGACCCCATTGGGAGCCTCTAGTTCACAAGTGTGACCCTGAGAAGCAACAGGATACAGGGGACCACAACCGGACCCAATGACTTCAAAGTTTGACTCGCGTAAACATGTGGGGATAACACAGTCCGGCGGAGCAGTGGCTAAAACATTGATGTGACTCCGAGTGCTATCGCGCGTAGTGGATATATACAAACCTACATCAGCCTTCTGCAGAGCGTCGTAAATTCTTCGACCGTACAGAATAATAGACTGGTGGCCACCGGGAACCTTTGGACAAACGGGGTTAATTATTTTGAGGGTACCTTCCCTAATATCCTTCGTCGTTTTGTGCGAGACAGCAGTGTTACAACTATAAAAATATTTCTGCTGCACACTCGCAACATAATGCCTCATTGCTTAAGCATTCGTACGCAGTCAGTAGTGTGATATACAACCCTATGAATGTAACGGTCTTTTGTTTGAATGCTCTCCATCGGTCTATCCGACAAGGTTACACGTGAAAGCTTCGGAGCCTTAGTCGGCATAACGCCCAGGATTAACGCTCCACAGAAGCTTGACCACCAGACCAAGATGGCAGAAGAAATCATAAATAAAAGAGACAAACTTCAGGATTTAGAGGAGGCCCAACTGAAAGAAATTTGGGCTTCGGTTTGATTAGAACCAGTAACAGAAATGACAAGTCTCTACGCGGCAAATGCTGTACCGACTAAGCTACAAAGCCACGCCGTGGTGTCATGTTTGGAACCAGTTATTTGCCCATCTGTCAGTCATGGAAGTCATCCAAAGAATAGACCAGCTCTACAGGAGTTCTCAAGCAGTTAATGTTGAAGCCCATTATTTCTGATGAGGGGTTTACCGCATAAGTGCATATTGTTCCTGTTGATGAAACTCTGTATTTTTCACATCTGAATCTATTTTAAATTAGCAAATCTGCCACACGACTTATAACTACAGTACTAAGGTGTCATTCAGCATGCGTATGCCCAAACCATCAGTAGCAATCATCTCGATAGTCAACTTACTTGAGCAGAACAAAGTAGGTAGACCCGGATAACACTTGCGCTTGGTACAGTCTCAACGGAATGTTACGCACGGATACAAGAATCGCCATTTTTCTGTTTGATAACAACTGTCCAGGTGGTTCTTGGGTGGGAGTCAACTCAACAATGAATTATGTGCGTAGTTTGCTTTAGTAACCCTCAGAAACAAATAGACAACGTGAAACGGTTGTGATCAGCCATGTCCTTTAGATGACCTGAGGAGATTTCAGACTAGAGAAGATCAAGAAACAATAACCGACCATGGTCATCAGCGTTTTCACCGATGATGATGACAAGCACTTGTAGTGAACCACCAATAAAAACAGGCGAGGATAGAAAAAGGCGGACTTGATATGAGAGGTATGAAGTTCACCAAAATTTAGGAAGCCGGAATTAAACGTTTTTTGCTTCAAAATGAATGACATCACCGAACATGATAGTGTTACCATAGTAAACAAGAAACTCACGAAGCTGCTCTGGCAACCTCAATGGCTGTCCGAGAATCACCGGCACGCAGACAACAGTAGATAACAGGCCACAAGGGTTTACCATCTATAACTCCATCCTGAAAAAGAAGAAAGACGGTTAGGATGCTCTGGATTTATACCAAATGGACACAACCAATTCATATAAAAGTGATCAATGAGGTCTATCGGGAGACACGGTAACATTCAATTCATAGCACACATTGGAGTGATCAGAATACCACTGTAGAGAATACTATATACATTCAGTTTATTCTAAAAACACAAGTACAGAAACCAGTCCGTTCTTAAGCATGCTTACCGTGTCACCAATGTCGATATTCTACTCTCTGTATCCTCAACAAGTTGAGCATCACTTACACTGTGTCGAATCTACTGCGAACCACCTAATTATATCACGCAGAATCACCATGGAATCTTAACAAATGATATTCTGATAAATGAGTGGGCGAAACATAATGGTATAGCAGTAGTATCGTTCATTCCGAAAAGGAGGTCAACCCTTATTCTAACCCACAAGGCCAACAAATCATTATCTACCTTAAGGAAAGCGAGGTTGCTGTCTTGTGGAACGACTTCTGACAGGAATTAGGAGGTAGGGCTGTATATAAAACATAAACGCTAACCGCAATACATATAATTGCTCGTCATCACTCGGATGTCAAACAATGCAAAGAGGGTTGACAGCTAAATATCCGACGTTTCGATGTTTAAAAAACCTACTATGACAATCGACATTCCGCATGTGACTGCATGCAAACGACCGTGTGCGATTCCCACACACAATGGGGAAGGAATGTAGCGAAAAGTGACGTGTTCCCAACCGAAGACAAGACACTTTCGTTCCCCTAGCCACCTTCAACAGGAGGCATCACATCCACACCTATAATCTGCATGAGAGAAGACACTGAATTTGTATGAACACTGGACAGCAATCTACGGATAACTCTGTCAACAGATCGCAAGCTGACATGGAGCTGTCAACGCCCTTGTACGTCGACAGCGTGGGGAACCCGATAATATCTGAACCACTTGCATATTTTCATTCACAAAGGCTGTGGATTCGACCATAACATACTGAGCGCGATCCACTGCACACCGTAACAGTGACGTGGAGTAATCTAGAAGTTTACTCGTAGGGACAAAGATGGATAAAACAAGGTTGTATAGAAAAAATTAAAAATATTATGAATACAGGCACGTCACCCGCTTCAGCACGTTGTCATTTTGGAAGGCGATTCTCATGGGCGACTTGAGTGACAATGAGTCTCACAGAGATACGCAACACACCCACTCTACGCAATCGGAAAATCAGTGACTTCACAGTTCGTGACGGCGTCGTTACCTGAACACCAAGAACAGATGCTAAACTGTTAGCGGTCTTGACGAATAATGTCTGCTCCGGTAAACGATACGCGTGAATATGGAGCATGTGATCTAACCAACGTAAGTTACATTTTTGTTGTCTATTCAATTGATTGCGCACTCAGAACGCGCTAGCAAAAAGCCACATCGCATAAGCGACCAACCCGGCTGATGTTGGCCAAGTGGCGGAGGCGAAGATGATCAAAAACAAAAAGTCTGTTGACAACATCATCACGAACGGTCAACGGATCAGAACTACAGAGTAAAATCGATCGTACACAGGCAATACACACCCTTCCTTCCCAAAGCAATAGGACATTCCTGAGAAACCACGGATGGCGTACGTTGTAAAGAGCAACACGTACACAAGTGACTGTCACGGACATTGTATTGGCTTCAGTAACGGCTGACGGAATGGTGAAAAGAAGTAAAATAGTTCATGGATTGCAATAAGGAAGGCACACATAGAGACACAGTAATCTTGAAACAGCACAAACAACTTTGGAGGTGCGAAGCACGTTCGATACAGACCAACCTTGAGGTGTGTTATGCAGCATGATCTGCGTATATATATATATATATATATATGATCAAGAGTACTGCGATCAGCACTACTGACTAACAAAATAATATAAAAAGAAACGACAGATGAATGAGACAGCAAAACGACCAACATTTGCCACAGAGAACTAACGACCTTAAACATGCAAGCATGCCACTGATAGAAAAGCACAACTATGTTTTAACCCATATGGCCGGCAAGGTCTCTCGCGGAGCCTCGTAAACTTCCTCATAGGAACAATTAATATTATCACGGTCAGTGCCATTGTCTTTGCCTGAATTCACCAAGGATTCTTCTAACACCAGACGATTGGTGTAAACAAGGTATACCATATCAGGCTTTCCGTCGACATACGTGTTGCGAGCAACGTATATTATGTAGTTTCATAACCTCAGTTATCGGCTACAAAACAATGACAGTCATAAGCAAACGCATTGCAACGTTGTGCAATCCAGTTGATAAAGGAGACATCAGTGTGCGAAATCTAAGCGTTCAAGCTAACCTTCTGCGGAAATGCACTAAGCCTCTGGGAAGTTTGTACGCCAAAACAGACTGCGTACAAGCATTATGAGGTTGGCTGTTAGTCCACAGTATTAATGATGATGTGCATGGTGAACACGCCAAGTATGCTCATTATCCGCAAGTTCCACTCGTCAGTAACAGTATAAGCTGTGATAGATACTCATGAGGATAAAACAGCGGGGCTCAAACGGTCTGTTAGCAACAAGAGAAGTAGCATTAAGACTAGCTAAACTTTACAAAAACACTATACACTTTAAAGATACCAGGCGTATTCGATAAAGGCAATAGTCATATTATGGAGACATTTTGTACACAGAAATGATGTCATCTGCTTAGTCAATATTAACGTAACTAGTGGAAACTGGACGAACAAACAGATTGAATTCAAGTAAAAGCAACACTTACTTCAAACTCAACCCCATCCTGTTCAGTTACCATTGAAAAGCTGGTTGCAGTGTTCGAATCGGTACTATTGGAAGACAGACATAAATTCAAGTAGGCTTTGACCAGCGCTCTAGTGCCCGGACGCCCTCCCAGCTTGGCTAGACGTGGATTGCTATCCACAGTAGTACGCATAAACTGTACAAACTCTGATTCCAAGTGTGCCAGTGAGCATTCAACCAACTTCCGCTGGACACAAGGCAAAGTTCGAAGTTCCAATGACGTATGAGCAGTGGCTCCACTGCGCTCGTTTTCAAGCAAACATTCACCGAACCGTCGGAACAGGTTCCATATTTCAACTACGTCGGAATGAGCAAGAAAACCACGTGAACTGCCAGACAGATCTGATGTGGAAGTACCGTTGGCTTCCGCAAAGAACAGGAGTAAATTTCTAGAGCGGTCGGTTTGCGGTTGGAAGCCAAAATCCGTAAGATGGGATGCTTGGGAACTGAGATATCTATCTAGCTATGAGGGGAAAAGAACAAATACAACAGTACGGAATATGTAGTAGGTGATCACAAATTGGGACGGCATCAAACACAACAAGGCAATGAATGTACATTATCAGATTATAGTATGCGAATCTGATGACAGGCTGAACGTCAGGGGAAGAATGAAACAAGAGTCAGTGAAAAATAGGCAGGTAAAAAAAGGAAACCGCAGAACAAGAGATATGACGATAACAAAGCAAAGAGAAAACGTCTTCGTGAGGATGAAGTGCCCGGATCTTTGACATTCCTCATTTCTGATCGTTTCAACGTTTTTGAAAATGTCCTAAACGAGGTCAATAAGAGTAGCCGAAGGTCGAATAAACAAGCATAACAATTCCATCAATGGCTTTGATCCGTATTCATAGGCTCCAGTGTCCTCGGTTAGTGATACATTTTGATTCCACTCCCCTCCTCCCCCCTCCTCTTCCACCTCATTATCATTATCGGCCGCAGTAGCAGCAGCAGTCGTAGCACTTTCAACATTGAGCCGTACCTGTGGACACCATACTTCGAACTCACGTTGATCTTGACAACAGTCCAAGGAAGTGCAGATTAATAAATAAGCATAAATATAAGGCGAAGACAAATGAAACAACCAAACGAAAACAGTTGAGTTTCAGGGAAGAGAAGAGTTACCAGGTTTGTGGATACGGGCCCGTCACTAACTGCCACACAGCTACAGATCTCCAACCGGCGGTATGGATGGTCGCGGAAGCCCTAATCAGACGACACCTAGAAACCTTGTTCAGTGTTACTGTCAAACCAACGGAGGCAAAACTTGATATCATTCTACCCACATCCGTACGCAAGGTCGTGGAAAGCCCGCCGTACTGCTTTTTTCCAGCCGCATTCCGTGGCAATCGGGCAGTCTGGACATTACTCAGAAGCAAATGACTGAGCGTTCTGACATGATATTTTGGTCTTGCCTAATGCGTGGTTAACATGGATGTCTCATGAGAAGGCGGCCAGAATCCGAATCCCAGTGGCGATAAGGACATGTAACACTGACGAGCGGTAACAGGAGCAAACCTTTACTATAAAGCTTCTTTTCGAAAACGTTTGGTCGAAAAGTCTATGGAAATATGAAAGTTGTCACCCAATGTGAGTGATGTTTAATTTGTATTAACAGAATCTATTACAACTTAACAACAACAGATAAAACTTCATTAGACTACGTGACCGGAACTTAGACACACATTCTTCATGGAAATCCAGGACACCAACAGTAACCACAACCGCACAACTAAATCGATGCCAGCATGAAACAAGTTTGTAAGCTAACCACAATTGCACGAAAACGGAATAAATGAATCAAAAGAGATCAGATCGGTGAGTTGCAGCAACCAAAATACTGAGGTGGTCGACAACCACTCAGGAATAATGCTCTAAATAACACGCGTTTAAATCTAGATTATAAACTAACACTAGGTCTCCGATAATTCGTCAACAGATATCCGGCGAGAACGTAGACACAAGAGCAATATCATAAACAATGTGCCTGCCCCCGAAAGCGCTGACATCGTCACTCAAGCAGCGCACGATCTAGACCAGTGGCGTCATTCGTTGATCTGTATGATCTGATAGTCACCGATGTAAATCGTCCGCCCCGGCCCGCGTATTTAGCCTCGATAAGTGCTCCTCGACTTCTGCGAATAACCTTCTTAACGGGAGAAATAATGAAATGGACGCATAAAGTTTGGCCCGCAGTTTGTGCACAGTAGCTTATTTGGATCAAATACCACTCTGGCAGATCGAGAAACATCACATTAGAGTGGAAACAACCATAGACTATCACCCAGCGCTATTGCCCCAAATATTACCCCCACATGACCCTCATGCAAATGCCAAATTTATTCCTGGGATTAAAAGGAAGACCCGCCGCCAATTCAATAGGGGATAGCAGCCTACAACAAACTGGTTCAGCCCTTCTTATTCGATGAGTCTCCTTGAGTAGATACATCTGCTGTACATACTGTAGATAGTGAAACTGCCTCCGGTACTGTTGTTAAACCAACGCGGCTTTACTCGTTAATAAACTGGATGAGCTTTGTAACCTCTTTTCCAGGAGAAACCGACTTATATTAGGCATCACGGAGACCTGGTGTAAAGAAGTGATAATATGCGGAGTGTCTATCCCTGGCATGACGGTGTTTCGCAGTGACAGAGAAGTCGATAAGAGGAGGCGGTGTCGCCGTTTATTTGGGATCGCCCTGGTAGGGTACTACTAGATCTATTGGAACCAGTCTCGCAAACAGTTAACGTCATTAGAAACTTCACTTGTTTTATTGATGTGATTTACAGACCGTCTTCTACGCACATGGATGTCGACGCGGCCTTGCACAACGCTCTGCGGAGCATATCATCTCCAAGTTATGCTCAAACACTGATAATGGGAGACTTTAACCAGCCGGAGCTGGATTTCACGTACCACTAAGTCAATACTGCAACGTCTTCCCCTATTGGGCATTTCTTCGAGGCAGTAATGGAAGATGGACTACTTTAGCACGTCTAACATTAGACAAGGTGACGGGCGGGCCAGGCGTCGTCTTGTTTTGATTACATTCTTACCAACGAGGTTGACATGATGGGCAATCTAAATGTCACAAACTCACTTAATCGTAATGATTATGAGGAAAATGAATTCAGCTGTCTAGATGAAACTAGACAATATATTCCCCCAAAAAATACTGGTCAAAAAGACCTATCACACGGCAAATTTCGAACGGATAAAGACAACTTAGCACGGTTGAATGGCCTGGCCCCTCCATTACACTCAGCCTGGATGATTACTGGCAGCTCCTTGTTGAGGATATCTCTGATGTCGTTAACAAGCATGTTCGAGTGAGGTGTTATCGGCCTAGCAGAAAGTCCAGAGGCCTACGAATTAGAACCAAACGTTTGATTACAATGAAACGTTCAACCTGCAACCAATTGGAACAAACCGAAAATGCATTTGTTGAGTATATCACATTCCGCAATCGTATCAAGGCTGCTACCAGAGAGCACCGATTTTGCCATCAACACTGGTTTGATGAGAAACTGAAGTGAATCCCCAGCTTTTTTTTTACAACGAAGTCGCAGCACACATAAGGAGTAAGTTGATATTTCGCAACTTTTAACCACTGGTGAATTAACCAACACAGATTGAGAGGCAGCTAACAGTCTAGGTAAACAGTACGTCAGTGTACACAACTTCAAGTAAGGAGGGACTTCTGAGTGCATAGGCAATAACCCAGCTGAAGTACCTCACAATTCAATGTCACAAGTCGGAGTCAAGTTAAAGAACCTACTAACTCACAAATCGCCCAAGTCGGATTCCATATTCCCTATAGCCTTGAAAAGCAGCGTCACAGGATTAGCAGAATCGCTCGCAACACTTTTCGACCTCTCCTTGTCAACCGGCTGTCTACAGAAAGCCTAGAAACAATTCACAATTACACCCACCTTCAAAGTTGGATGCAGAGACGAACCAGCATAATGTCGATCAGTAGCATCGCTTTCAGTGGCCTCTAAAGTAATGGAAGGCTTACCAAGATGTCTTTCCTGGCCGAGGTTAATGACTTCCAACTCATCACTAAGAATAAACATGCCTTTCGTAGAAGTCTCTCATGCATCACGAGTCTTATGATTGCTCATTTTGTTTGAACGAATGTTGCAGACAAGGGATTGGCCACAGATGTGGTTTATCGTGACTTTTTCAAAGCCCTTGATAGAGCTGATCATTCCATCTCGCTGCGGAAACTGAACAGTTACGGTCCTAAAGAGAGCTCACTCACCTGACTGAACGTATGTTCAACGTCAGGGTGAATGGACAGCCGTCAAGGTGGTTCCCATCCAACAGCGATGTTGTGCAAGAATCAATCTTAGGACCCCTGTTGTTCATTTTTTCGTTCTTGAACTACCCAATATAGTCAAATCACCGATGTTGCTTTACGCTGATGATGCTAAACTCTGGCAAGTTCTAGAGTACCCGGAAGATGTGGTGATCCAACAGAACAATTTGGACTGCCTAAATCAGTGGTTCATAGAAAACAACTTGCCATTCGACGTCAACAAATGTAAAGTCGTGCACTCTAGCCGTCAAAACTGTACTGATTATTACCCCGGCGACACAAAGCTGCTTGTGTCAGTGTATGAAAGAGACCTAGTCTCCATAATGGCAGACAGTTTGAATTAATCTACAAATTGTACTGCCGTGGCCAAAATAGCACAAATAATCCTGAATCTTTTACGAAGAAGCTGCAAAATCTTTCAACCTGAAGAGTTTCCCACAAAGTTCGCCTCCACGACCCACCCACACATGAAAACAAACATACAGTCTTGCCGTCCTTGTCCTAAGAAAGATATAACACTTATTGGAAGTTGTCATGTCTGATTTCCACATCGTATTGTTTTCTTCCCTATCACACTGATTTCACCATGTATTATTCTAATCTACCATTCCGTTCGTAACGTTATAGATCACGTCTCGTCTTCTGATTGATTGAAGCTTTCTTATCAGGCGTTGTCTTCTCTTCACTCTCTCGGTTACTCCTCACGGATCTGTTCGTTACGAAAGTGTTCAGAGACAAGTCATTAGAAGAATTATGGGACTCAGAAAAGATCCATACCCAGAAAGACTGACAGAACTAAATCAATTGTCAATTAGTTACAGACACCTAAGAGGATACCTCATTCTTAACTACAAAATACTCCACACCCCGGCACATCCAATGGCATATCTTTTGCCATTAAACAAAGATGAATGTTTACGAGATCGCTCGCTAAAACTGAGAGATGGAACAGGCAGGTGGTTTTGTAGACAGAAATGCTTTACAATTAGAGTGTATTCACATTGGAACGCATACATGGTACGCGGATGTGCGTACATGTTTGTAACCAGAGGGACGTATTTTTGAGAGCGCCGATGACAGTGTTCTGTGTTGTACTAATCTAACTAATAGAAATGACATGCCTATTTCCCTTATTTGCCTGACAACTTCATCGATGTCAAACAGCCTAGCTGGCGGGTTGGTGATAACAAAAACTCCTGATAACCACTCAGGAATAATACTCTAAGTAGCATGCATTCAAGGTACCCATGTTTCAAACTGACACTAAATCTTCAAGAATAGATGTCCGGCGAGATGGCTCATTAAAACTGTGCAAGAAGATAAGCAATAAACGAAGTGAATCTCGGATTATTTAATGAGACCAGGTAAAAGTGTTCCACGAAATTTATTATACCACAAATAGATCTATTAGAAAATCGATCCAATAACATACTATTAAACGTGTTACCTGTTTAGAATAAAACAACTCTTCTCGCGTACGACCAGCAGTTCGTCCAGTTTCCCCATCAACACAAGTTGAAGTGTCCAAATGATCTCTAGAAATGGTCTGATGTAGCAGATCAGTGTCAATGGGGCCAGAGCATCCAACGAGCGACGACAGCACCCCGGCAGCTTCCTGTTCCCACCACGAGCGCAAAGCACGTGTCGTCCGGTTTTCTATGTTTTCAAATAGCTAGACCAGAACGCAAAAACCCAACAACAACTGTTGTAACACCAATAGTAATACTGTAAAAACCAAAAAGTTTTATCATATACATAAAACACAAGGAACGTTTGTTGCTACTGTCGCGTAATTGTGAGGTCATTAATGGACTGAACACTGTTATGCTGTCCAAATGGACATAGAGGAATTTTAAGAAGACTTGGCATAAACCAGACAGTAAGCTTTCAGTAAAATTATTCACAGGGATTATTAGTTCCAACGCATTTCAGCAAGTTAGTGTTTGAATCGAACAACAAGAACTACTCAAACTAAACGTCAGAGACAGGCAAGTAGTGAACAACGGTAAACGGAGACAGAAAGACAACCAGATGAACACAGATCAGACTGAACCGAACAGCTTATCACGATGGCTTCTAATGTAAATACATTTTTTTTTACTAAAGACGTCAAATTAATAAGCAAGAAGTTTTTGCGAGTTCATGAACGAGTTTATGATGCGGTGCCCCGCCAAGTAATTTACGACCGGTCTGCAATTTTAATCCTTGGAAATTGCAACGCTTAGCTGAATCACAACCTTTCGAAGTCTGGGTTCTCAAGAGAGGACGTTCACCGAGACAATACCGCAACTTTTCTTATCGTACTTTGGCCTCTTCCATTAGTTTTTCCACAATAACAGTTAGTTGAAACCCCAATGCATTTCGGTTTTTTCCTCATTTATAGCGTGTGGCCATCGATTTAGCCAATTGTCGTCATTATTTAGCAAGTGGCTACCAAGCAGAGTCCGCCACCGACACAACCAGACTGTTGTAACGTCCAATTAACAGCCGTGACCGAAAAACAGGGTTACACAGGCCTACTGACATCCATTGGATATTTCTTGTATTTTAATCGTTCTCTTCAAGCCAATATAACCTCACAGTCAGTGGGTGTCTGTGAATTTGTCTCGAACCAAAAGCTATTCAGCAAGTGTGGATACATGAATGTAGAACAGTCCGGATTGACTAGAACTCAATTTGAGAGAGGGCGTAAAAAACGAACTGAAGCCGAGGACGAACTGCACAAGAGTAGGAACAAAACTGGGCTATACCTTTGACCACTCTCAATTTTGGCTTCTGATGTGTGCTACGAATTTGCAACCGCCGGTAATGGAATACAGATAATTGATTCATCCTATATTCGTTGTTGTTTATTACAACCAGATTGAGCCTTAACATCGTAGCACGGCCGTTGTTTCAAGAATAATGACATCACACGATAATGCACTATGTCTGTTTTTGGGTGCACAAACCTGAAGCTGATCAAAACAAAAAAACAGTTTGTTAACGAACATTACCAGCTAGCCAGATTAGCGTAACCCTATTTAGTGTGAAGAAGACTTTTTACTTACAGATGATAAATATTGGTTATACAATAAAACCAACACAAACTATCACCATTTTACTTAGAAGTTGAGGATGGACTAATAGTTAATCATAGGCAAAAGCAAAACGCGTGGGAAAAGAAACGGCACAAACGTGCTGTTAGGGAGATAAGGAGACTTTAAACTAAATGCATCAAGACCAATCGGTGCGGAGCTACTTAAACTCACCGATTCTTGAGTCATAGAAATAACATTTAACAGGGCATTTTCACGTTCAGTTTTGAGAAAAGCTTGAATATCCAATTTTGGAGAGGGCACTGTGGTTTCTACAGCTCCTGGGGTACTCAAAGATTCCAGCTTGACGGATAAATGACTAGGAAGTTCATAACTCATTTTGTTTCCAAGCAGCCGAGCGGCCTTCACATCACTACGAGGTCCTCGAGAGAGGTACAATTTGTCTCCAAATGTTTTCATCTGATCAAGGCTCCTGTTAATGTATGGCAAATCAGTGTAACCCTGAACATCCATCAACAGCTTTTCGGAATCCTGTACGAGTTCGTCAAATGCCACATCCATTGTTGGCGGAAAAATACTTATGAAACAGTAAACTGAAATGAGTAACAACATCGTCAATTGAGTACCGCCGTTGGGGGAATGATACTGCTGTGCAGTCACATACACACATGCATATTTACATAATTTCGATTCGAACCAAACAGCAGTAACAGCTGTTGTTTGTCGTGATAGAAACGAAGAAATTTTTTAAAGCAGTAGAAGAAGTGAAGGAAGATCTGTGAAAAGTCTGTAACGGTAAAGATGTGAATATGCCGTTGTGCGTAACGCACAGCTATAGCATATCTCATCCAATCAAAAATGTAAGCGAACACGAGATACACAGCATGTAAATGATATCTGCTGAAGTTATTCGTCGAAATAATTTGGCTTGTGACCGATGGTATGATGTCACTACAGTTGTTTCGTCTTTGTGTTTACTAATTCGTGTGCTACTTCTATTTAAGCTCTCAAAAGACGATCTATTAATAAACCCTGCCATCAGGGACTATCGATTTTCTGATTTTCAGGCGAAATCGTTTTATTCCGCGATTGAGTTTGATTATTTACAAGTTACACATCTGAGTGATGAAAGGAATTTTTTATCCAGAAAGGTTCAATGCTGACCTCATCGTTACTGGTGTCCCAAAAGAATGTGACCGCTGGTCTAACACGTTCGCTAGCTTCCTGTCATCTATTAATATCTCACGGTTGGTGCGAGAATGCACTTCTGAATGTGATCACTATGAAGAAGCCAGACTCTTAGTACATCATCATCATAGTAATCATTAGCCTGACCAGAAAGTACTGTGACTAGGGCCGACGCTCACATCAACAGTGACGTGGAATATCCTAGAAAAAACGCTACTAAGAAGGTTGAGAATTAATAAAAGAAGACCAAGTGGAAAAAATAGAAATGGTATGGATGCAGGTACGCCGTTGACTTCGAAACATCATCATCTCGGATAGCGTCTTTAACCAGCGGTTTGAGCGATCACGAGGACCTTATCCAAGCGAGCGACATCTACCCACTTTGCTCAGTGGAGCAGTCAGGGTCTTCATATTTCGTACCAGACTTCTATGTGAAATGTAAGGAAGAAAAATTCGCTCGTCGCCTGTTAGCAAACTGTAAACAGGACAGTAGACAAACTGAATCAGGTTGCTCGGAGCCTGATGTCCCTTATGAAAGGTTACAACTTTAAAGCTACTGTGGCCGAGCAAAGTTGAGATGATGCAATCGGATGTTTTCATAAGTGGTACACTGTCCAACCAAATCCGACAGAACTGTGAAACGGAAAAGTGAACATTCTATCCATTTTGGATTAGGCTGGATCTCTCAAACTAACGGAAAAGTAGCCCTTAGTATGCCAGTTTGTTCTAACTTATCCCTATTCAGCTACAATCGAGGTCGCAGAATGTCTAGGCAACCCTGTCAAAATGCTTGATGTTTCTTCTGTGTGTATGACAAATGGTCTTGTTCGAAGAGTTCGGTAGGAGATGCGTTATGCAAAAGATATGAAAAGAACGGGCACTTTCAGAAGGTTTGTGTGATACCTCAGAACCGACAAACCTGTTTCCCTATCATCTATTCATACATTTCGAACATCACGTCACCATCAGTTCCTGATTGTCTTTCGAATGCTATGGTTGATACCGAAAGTGACGGAACCTGCTTCCAAGCTTTGATAGACATTGTCAGTCTTGAAAGTTGTCCTCTGCAGTGCTATAAAACAACTTAAAAATTTGTAAGTTCTGCAGGAGAACAACCATAGCCTTTGATTCCCTGTCAAGTGATGCGCAGGGTCACGTTCTGCTATTGATCAGGGGGAAAAGTAATATGTCAAATGGAGCCAAACGATCAGTATTACGTTTGTATGCAGACACTCCTCTTAGTGGACTTTTCCGGATTACATGTGTTAAAATTTTGGGGGACAACACCGCCGTTTTCGCTCTGCCTAGTAACCCAGGTAAACAAGTGTGTTAGCTCAACGTCACCGCGCGTGTCCTCAGGCTCCAGACTGGGGAACGGTCAATTAGAGGCCAGCTGCGAAATAAGCGGGGTTCTCGCGGCGAATAAGCAGTCCTGGACAATAAGCAGTAGCACTAACCGAGTGTGGTGGATTCACCGTTGACAGTAGGGTGTCCTGCAAAATACCACATAAACTCTTTGGCGGTACTACGACGGCGTACGCTACCCCACCAAAAAAGGGTTTCAGTTGTTCCACCGGGAGCACATAGGCTCTCGGACAGCATGTCATCCGTCTGGCTTACTGTCCCTATGGCGTAGACTTCTTCAGCTTCCGCCAACTATGGAAAAACCCCGAGAAGGACGTGCGACTCACCTCGGTAATTTACAGGTCTAAACAATGGCTGGACCCCATTCGAAGGGCGTACGAATCAATCTAGTCACCAGGCGCTGACAACAAGAGCGTCTCAAAAGTTCTGTCGATCGTGGGCTCTCTCACTGGACAGATTTAATACAGCAGATCCGCCTCCGTTGACGAATTATCGGTCTGCAACGCTGCTTCTGTCAGAACCTTCTGTAGAGTGCAATGGACATCTCGGATAGATGTACTCCATCCGAAGAGCATTTGAACCGAACCACTACTGGTCACAGGCCCCAAATAGACTGCGAACTCGGTGTTTTGCTCCGCTGCCTAGCGAGTTAGATTCCTTTTGAACCGTAGGCTCCGGGTGGGGTATTTCAAGCTAACTCACTTCCTCAGCCTGGGCATCCGAGGAGTATTCTGTCTGCAAAGTTATAAACTTATAAACGTACACTAAATACGAATTTTATTTTGTTATCCTTTCACGACTTTCTGGCCAAGGTGCTGGTGGCCAGCCTTGCTCCTACGTCGCGTCTGATCACATCAAACCAATTTCTCACACTCCCCACCCTTTCTTCAAACATTTCTCTACTTGGCGACCCCCAAATCCCGTTCCCGCATACACACCAGAGACTTACCTCACTGGCTTGTCACCTTCAACGTCCGAAAATTTACCCAAATAGATCAGCAGTTGGCTTTTCAGTGTATTTTGAAGAACTTCGCCATCGGTATCAGTTGTCTTGCTGGAACACGGCTTCAGAAATCTAGTTGTGCTACATCTCCAACCTTCGTCAGCCGCTTAAACATGTCAGTATAATATGCGCTTGTCTGGAGACCCTGCGGCTCAAACCAATGATCAAGCCAGTATTGGAATTACCTGAGGGCATACTCGAAGACCCCGTTTAACTGGATTCCCGTCAACAGCCGTATTCGTGCTGTCAGATTTGAAGGTACGGTAAGAGCATCGAGAGGCACCTATCACAAACACTGTCTGTTTGTTGTTGCGCCACAGGCCGCCGCGGACGTCAGTCCAGACACAGTCAATGGTTATCTTTAACACCAGCTCAATAACTTTCTATACAACCCGCGGCGTACGGACATTTTTTTACTAGCTAGAGACTTGAACGCCTAAGGCACGCTAAACGCTGACGAGGGCGATTTGAGTGACCTGAACTCTTACGGTACTCGTCCAGCAGACTACGGTGAACGTCTGTTGCAGCTCTGTGTTGATAGCGGTCTGTTTCTGACAAGTACTTATTTTCGACGTTCTAGGCGTCAATGTTTGACCCGGCTATCTCCTTCGTCGAGTCAGTCGTGAACACAAATTGAAAACACGGCTGTCAACTATGGGTGGCGTGACTGTACTCAAGATTGCAAGTCTCTCTACAGCACCTGAATGGATTTTGATCATTCACAGTTACGTGCCAAGTTCGCTTTGCGTTTCGGTGGGAGGCCACTTCGTCTTCAACCAGAACCAGAAGATTTCACAAGCCTGCCTGCGATATGATGTGTAAAATAGTTTCAAAACTCAGGTTGCATATTGTACCTAGGCTATTAAGAAAGTTCGCATGATGTATGCTGTCCAATTATTTGCCCGCGTATCATGTGATCATATGACGCGAACCAGAACCACACACACTCCCGGTTTATTCGTTCATCGACGACCGGTTTCTAACCTACTTAGCTAACTTGCGTGCTGGTGCCATTTATAACGCTATAAGGGACCTCCAGTATATTTCGTTAAATAAATATTCGGTCTCCATTCTCAATGGCCTTTTGGTATTTCGCGTTTGGTGAATTTGTACCTGAGAACGACCTAGTGCACGCAGCTTCATAAAGCCGCTACCGAGAACTCGAGAACCTTACCACCCCATCCAAGCAACTGGTCACAACCAGAGGTGATTATGGACATATACACGTGTAAAATTATCACTTAACATTAACATTTATCACGGGTTGCAAGGTGTAGAAGACTTATAAGCCTTTTACGTCTATATTCAAACATACACCATTAATTAATGATGTTTGTTTGAAATAGACGTAGCTATTTTGGGTAGTTAGGTCCCCTTTCTCTCTTCTTTTTTTCTCATTTCTTCCTATATAGATATTTATCCCTCGTGGTTGTGTGGCAGTTAAGCATCCGTGTGAACCACTGATGTATTGCTGTTTATGATGATATCATCATTATATGATGTGCAACTGACTGCGCTCACAGACTACGACCATGTAGCTATAGCCTACGCCCGGTTGACGCGTTAACTTTTAACCATTCAGAAATAAACACAAACGAAGCGGAGCAGCGGGCACGCTGTTCTCTGAAGGCACGGATCGTGACCCTGGAGAAGTGTATTCGATTCATATGGCTTGAACACCAACCGTGCATTTCGAATTGAGGAAGGTGAAAAGTACGGAAAATCACCAAACTTACGAAATGCAAAATGCTGTATGGACACCGTAAGGAGAGTGGGCTATCGGCTGTAGATATTTTATTGGTCACTGCGATTAAGCGGCTGTCCGTCACCTGGAACGAATGAAACTCTAAGGTACATAGGCGGAAACCTTATCCAAAAGATCATAGTGATCACCGAAACAATACATATCGGACCTTATCGACTTGACTGAAACATTTCATACAGATTTTCTAGAATGGTTTTCAAGGGAATTTGAGATATCGATAGGGAAGGGCCGAAGCTTTATCAATCGAAAACCACAAGGATTATCTAGGTATATAAGTGAATTTTCGCGGAATAGTGACGTGCACGCAACGGTGCAGCATATATTAAGGAATTACCGAGGCAATGCTCTGCTACGAGTAAGTTTTGTTTTGTGTGCACCGTGTAAAGATCTGTAGTGACAGGCGATCGTGTGACTTCTCTAAGGATCCCGGCTGCAACCGTGTTTTCCTGCTTGTCTGTTCTGTACGCATGATCCTGTGTACGCCTGCAATAGGAGGCCTGACACGAACT
>LUCH01004149.1:41111-60318 GCA_013368495.1 Paragonimus heterotremus | reverse complement strand
GTTGAATGTATGATCGAAACTCAATTTCCGCCAAGTTACTTTTGTTCATTCACAGTAGATGATCAGTATTTCGTGAGCGCGGCTTCAAGCTAGTCGGCCATTTGCAATGTGTGGTGCTCGGACGGGTTTCATGTAGGATTGCGGACGGTGTGTTTACATTCTATTAATGGTCGTATGATAAAGGTATATGAGTGGGTGATATTGCGATCACTCAAATTTAACTGATATATTTCATTTTCAGTTGGTCCATGAGAACTTGTATAATGGTCGTAAATGGTGAAATTTCTCTTTGGATTTTGTTGGTCATCCAGTTAGCGTAGACTAATAGGCGTTTCATTTAATTGATCAGCGCGATATTCTCGTTCACTTCACTGAAATGGTATATTGTCGTATTTCCAATATTAACTGAGATATTCCATTTTCAGTCTTGATCGGAAGTTCAGGCGGATGTCAAAATGTCGAACGATGGATGCAGAACATGAAGAACGAGGTGACAGAATACAGGGCAGAAATCACAATTACCGAAAATTAATTGAATCTTCAATATTGATGTACAGTTCGTGTTTTCTCACTACATGTCTATTGCTCGAAACTACTCGTTTTAAAATTTTACCGATATATCGATTCCGCTGCGCAAAGGCGTGAGTTCGTTGGGAATTAGTTTGGAAATAAGACTTGATCCCTATTCAGGGCCTTTAGAATGCTAGACGACCACCGTTCGTAACGAAATAAGGGCCACGAAATTTTTTCCTCGACCGACTCATGTGCGACTCAAAAGTGTTCAGTTGTTACACTCATGAGTCACTCATGAAACGGCCATGAGTCCTTCGTCAGTCGGTCATGAGTCACTCATGAGTCGGCCGTGCTGCTTGGACTGTAATTTTACCAAGTAACCTCCAGCGATGCAGGGTAGAGGGGACAGATCGATATGTGTGGTTTTGAGGGTTGGATGGATCTGTAGGGCCGTATGGAGCGGTTGTGGCCAGCGTCGCATGACGCATTCATTCGTGAGCTAGCGAAGCTGTCGAAGCGGACTGCATGTGATTGATACGTACACCGGTTGTTGACAAGCCCTGAGGCTTCAGTTATCTGAGTGAGTTGCTGGCTGTTCATTTGTCCTTCTTCGTATGCTTAAGGTTGTTGATTGACGTGTTCAATTTATGTTAACGCGTACCATCCTATTGTTCATTGCAGCGAATGTAAAATATATGAAAGTCGTCAAACATATAAAAAATCAATACAGTTACCATCGAACAGGACTGTGAATCGTTGGAGACGGCGATGCACGCTAGCAACGGATTCCACTGATCGGATTAAAGCTGGTATCCTTACAACAGTACCGAGGAACAGTAAGCGTTCGGTCATGTCTTACTTCCTCTTTGGATGAGGTTGCTCACAGTGATACAGGTGCTACCAGTCCCTCAGCCGCTTGTGATTCAGGCGAATGTGGAACGGTGTCCGAAATGATGGAAGAATTGAAAGAATTTGTATCAGAATAGGAGATTCCCAGGAGAGCAGTTACAGCTCTGTTGAGAATAATCAACCCTTTATCGAGGACTACGCCGACTAGCGTGTGTTCATTGTTGTGCACACCACGAGACTGTCCCTTGAAGTTGATGGTCGACGGTAATTATGGTCACTTCGGCCAGCAAACCGCCCTGTCACGGTTGCCGTATGACGCATCATTGAGTAATGCTGGCGAAGCAGCAATCCAGTTGCATATTGATGACGCTAAACCATTCAAGTCGTCGAAGTTACGGGTATGGCCAGTGCATGGTAGACTAGTTAAGCCTGTGACCACCAACCCCTTTATGGCAGGCGTTTTTGCTGGTCGCAGCAAACCCCTAAATGTGAACGAATCTTTGGCAGATTTGGTCGCCGAACCGTGTACTCTGACACCAGAAGGAGTTCTTGTCGGTAACCTGGAACGTAAAAAAGACGCTGACAATCGGCAGCATTATTTGTGACTCGCCAGCCAGAGCTCTCCTGAAACGAAAGCCAGATCATAATGGGTACGCCAGTTGTGATCGTTGTACGCAAAAAGGGTATACGTTGAACACAAAGTTACCTATCCCTTAACAGACAGTCCTGTTCACACAGACGAATCCTCCCGGCGTGCCATAAAGCACAGACAATCTCCATTTGAGGCCCTCCCCTTGGACATGATACATCACTTTCCGTACGACTACATGCACTCCGTGTGCCTCGGTGTAGTGCGAAGGCTAGTATCATCGTGGCTCGAATCCCCGCATAACAAAGTAGTGCGTTTGGAGATGGACATCATTGATAACGTTGGCGCCAACATAACTGCTTGCCCCCGCATACTACAAAACGACTTCCCAAGGGTATGTCGTGAATGGCTGGAGTTCAAAAATTGGAAAGCTTCTGAGTTCAGGCAGCTCTTGTTGCACAGCGGACCTTGGGAGTTGAAGAAAACCATACCTAAGCAGCAGTACTTCAATTTCCTGGACTTGTCCATTGGAATTTACATTCTTGCACATCCGAGTTTCAGCCGATCGTTGCTTGAATATGCAACTTCCTGCCTTCGCAAGTTCGTGTATGAATTTTTCCATATACATGGGGCCGGTGAAATGACATATAACGTTTATTCTGCGGTAAATTTGGCGGACGACGTCGGAATTCATAGCGAACTTGACAGGTTTTCAGCCTTTCCATTGGAGTCACACATTTACCACTCTAAGCTTATGCTACGTTCCCCTTGTAATCCTGTGGCTCAGTTGTATCGCAGGTGGAAAGAAGAGAGTACTATGGCGAAAGTGACGGAGATTGATCGCTTGTTACATGTGGAGGCTCACGGCAAGGAACGCAAGACACCGACATTACGCCTTGAAACTTCATTTGTTTCAGCCATTAGTCCAAATGATGTAATTATTGCATACAATCTGCCCCACATTGTTGTTGACATTGACAATGTTGACGCAAGTCGCCCTATTCTGTATTTTAGACATTTCCAAACTGACGATGACTTCTGGACGCGTGGTCTGGCATCGTCTACGTTGTACATATTCCAGGTAAATGACTTCAGTGACCAGTTGATTCATGTGTTTTTTCTGATGTAGTTTGTAAACGCGTTCTTTTCCCGTCCCCATCCGGTTCACTTGTTATCCCACTTCTACACAATTTCAACGAAACATTATTAAACATGAGCCACTGAAATCTGTTTGTGCGTTCTTCTTCTGCTAACGTGAATTATGTTGCTCACAACTAACGACAGGCTTTTCACTTTCAGATATGGACGTAAGGAAGAGTTATCGCGTGGTAAAAATTTAGGCTGATGACAACGAAGATGTTACCGTCATCAGCAGCACCTGGCTTGATGCTTCCCAAACAACAGCAGTCGTTCCACGGTTCCGTGGAAGTGCATACTACAGGTATGCACAGAACCACCTACAGCCGAAACCAGACGAACCGAAGTTAGCAGTTACCATACTGGTTACTATAAGTACGTAAAATTACTTAATACCAAGCGCACCAACATTTCATTGCAGTTGGCCATGAACATGCCAGGAAAATGGAAGTGAGGTACACTTCCGGTAACTTACCCTAAAGTGATGACACCATCAACATGTGTTTACCTCTAAAACGTCCAATGTAAGTTGGTCCTCATGGATGGTTGTCATATTGCCTGTGAACAACCGCGATTTGCGAACGATAACAGCGATGAGAACCCTAATGCAAAAAGAAGAAAATTGGAACCTACTCTTGCCACTTATTCAGTTCTATCATGCAGCGCCGAGCACGATAAACCTATCGGCTGCATGGCATACGGTACTCAGACAGTTACCAAAGGCAACAGCAGTGAGAAAGCATTACTTCAAATTCTAATGCATGCAGGTAATGATTTACAAGAAAGAGTAACGAAGGCTGATTTACGACAGTTACGTTCGTATTTAAATGGTGAAAAAAGTTTATCCCGCACCTGGTGAATTTTCTTAGACCTATCTCCTGGCATCAATGTACAGCTGAACGTGTTACGTACTACAATGGAACAGATGATGACAGAAATAACACGGTCAACAAACAAACATAAATCGTGCCTTCTGCTATCTGTAACGTCAGTGACGCACTTACAGGAAGTCGACAAGAAAATGTTGGATACAAAATTTCATTCCGCAATGGTGAGTGCGAAGATTTACGCCTGTCTTACGTTCTTTTAGGCTGATTACTTTCAAGGAATCCGTGCCCTCAATGCTGAAGCTTTGCTTAGGAACATGATGGAACGACTAATGACCAGGGCGGTCGCAGGACAAATAACGTACTCCGGTGCACGTCAGACGTTCGCGTTCAAACGAACGAAGTTGAAAGCATTTTTACAAGGTAAGACCCGTTATATTGCCTTCATTCGTAACGCACCTAGGGCGGATACGCGAGAGGACGGAATACGCTACAATCCCTGACAGCACACTGAATGAATATGGTTGAATGGTGCATTGTTGGTTGCATTGTGCATGGTTGCATTCTGCAAAGGACAAACGGCTTGCACAGCATCCGAGAGCGCCACACATTGGAGACGTAAGTAAAGTATGTGCGCGGTAACATTAAAGTATTTTTACTTTTCCAGGAAAACAAATGGACAGTGGATCTGGACGAACATGTTCTGGACTACGAGGAAAATTAACGTCAAACATATTGTACATGTTGTATAAACTGTTTCCATTAATACACGTTATATATCTTATTTGTACGCGTTGATTCTCCATCAATGGCATCTTGCGAAAGACCGTATTCTACTTAGAATACCCTTAAAGTTTGATCAGATTTTAGGGCCAAAGTGAGACTGTGGGAGTGAAAATGAGATAGGGGTTCACGGTAGATCAATGATGGAGAAGAAATACTGGTAAGAACAGCTGATTTGAGCGTGCATTTTATCGAAATGCTATTGGTCCGCACAACCCCTTCCTGTGATTGGCTGAAAAAAACGGCGTGAAAAACGCTTCCGCTGTGGGCACGACCTTTTTTCCACTACGATTACACCGGATTGGTCGTTTGACAAAAAAGCGGAAATACGAGTGAGAAAAAGAATTGTGCTCATAAGGGAGGTGACCTGTTGAAAAAATGACATTGAAGAACACTCCCAGCTGGAAAGATTAGACCTATAACGGCAGTTGTGTAGTTTGCCGGTATTGTGCTTCAAGGCCAAAACGGGTTGAAAACGGCCAGTTAGGCGCGAAAAGAGATTTTCCAAATTCTTTATGAAATATTAAAACGCATGTAACCAAACAAATATGCATATCTCACCGAGTACAAAAGTTGTGTTGCAATGAGAAAAATCAGCTAGGCCTAAAAATTGTCCACATTCTCACTTTTGTTAAAAAATGTGTCACCATTTTTGTTGTTAAAAGCATCACGTTGGCTTTCCTAATCGATTTTAAGTTCTGGAAATGCTTCCATCGAGATTTTCATTGTGGGATACATGATTTCATATCGTAAGAACGCCCATTACTGCGTGGGTTTGTAGATCTAATTGAATTTGTAACTCTCGACCACTTTGCGTATGCATTGCATTTCACACGAAATATCACAGTAATTCCTAATTAAAGCTATGCTATCACGGTCACCGGTTAATTATGTTCCTAAATTATATGTTTACCCTGGTTCCCTGATAGTATTTCCGGTTGAAAGGGACCTACGTTATCGCCAGGTTGTTTCTACATCCAGAATGGTGTGAATATGGGTAACACGTCCCACTCTATCATTACCAACGTGCGTATTGTTTTGTTTATTGCTTGGTGACTATTGCTGAATATAACTTGCCACATGTACGCGAGTCAACGCTCATTTATTTAACAGATAATGACCAGCTTTGATATTAGTTATTTATCTGACGAAAACACTGATACCCACTTCTACCACTTCAGTGGTCATGACGCAGATTTCGACGATTTCAATTTCTGCACCAGCTACCAAGCTATTAAAACGATTTCTTCCAGAAAAATAATTTTCCCAAACACGACAGGTCAGTAACTCACGGTCTACGGCTAGCATTCATGCAGTTTAAAGCAAATCGTTTACACAGTTACCTCTAAAAGAATAAAACGATGTCTAAATTTGATTAGGTACGGCTAGGCTGCAAAGTTGGGAAAGAGTTATATACAAAGGCCACATAAAAAATGTGGGCATCAGTAACGTCTGGGAGGAATTTTCCAGCGAATCCGGCAACCACGCGATACAGGGATTATTATTGTTTTTTCTTCAGTAGTTGGCGTCCAGTGACGACGGGTTTACAAACTGCTTAGGGTTCAAATGGGAACCACTTGGATCTGTCGAAAGTTGGTTAGGGGTGAACTAAAACGTCCTATATTCATTTTCGGGTAAATTACCCAGTCTTTAGTTCATTTAGGAACGCGCTGCTTCGTTCTGGCCATTTTGAGTGATGATTTAAGTTATATGAGTTGGACCAGACGAAAAATTATTAGGTTGCACTCGATAAGGCTACGTTTGGGAGTGGGTTTGAAATGCGGACCGGATCACATATGTACCATTGGGATTAGTCCAATAAGCTAAGTTTAGAAGCTAAGCCAGTCATCTTTGTTTCCAAGTCAGCTCATGGGAAGCTCAGTGGACGATTGGCCGTCCATTGAGTGTTCTGCGAGAAGGTCACGAAAGGCTGTTTGGAGACGCAATCATTCACTTAGCTGTTGAACAAATGTGATATGTGAAGCGGGATACATTATGGACGAAATTGGTGAACATTGTTTGTCTGAAGGCACTTGTTTGTCTTGGTCACATATGAACGAGCTGCTACCCGCAGCATTTAAATCACACTGCGGGAAACATTTGTGTTCTCTTTAATGCAGTGGTAACGCCCAAGGAGGCTTTACAAGGAATTGTGATAAGTTTGGTATGTTTAACGATGAAATACAAGTAATGTATATGTTGTTCATCATGTCCAGAAGGTAAAATGAGAATAATGTCCGCTTCGGTGGAAACGTGTAATGTTGTGTATAACTGAAGAAATGGTAGTGGAGCCCGCTTAGAAAGCATGTTGTATGAATGTTATGTTTCACTTTTTTACTTACGAAAAGGTGGAATTTAAAACACACATATGAACCCTGTATCACTCATCCTTGTAAGTATATCTTGTATCTAATTTACAGGTTAGTTTGCACTAGCCAAACAATGAGTGCGAGCGTGACGGAAATTTTTCAGGTTCTACGAAAACACGGAATATCCGATTACGCTTGTACATTTTCTAATGCAAATATATTTACACAATAACTGGTGTATTTTTTATTGTTGCATGGAACGCCATTCTGTTATTTCGCTTTAAATCGGAGGACTGTTATGTAAGTGGCAACGCAAGCAGTAGCTTTCCCTATGTAAAATCGGCGATTAGCATATGGGATTGAGAAATGTTGTATAAACCGTGCTACGTCCAAATTTTCCTCAACCGTCCTATGAGTGACCTAAAAATGTTCAGTTTGGTCACTGATAGGGCACTTGCGGGACGACCATAGTGCAATCATAGGACACTCAGGAGACACTCATGGGACGGTCGTGCTGGCTGAGTTGTGCTATTAAGGTATTGGCTTGATACCACAGGCTGCAACCGCTTATGGTCCGCGCAATATTTTGTTCCCTAGGCCTAATAACGCCCTGGCATGAAGGTGTCAGCTATCGTTTACACAATTAAACGTATTGTTCAAGGTTCTGGAGCTTGCTGATAACTCCATCGGGATTAATCTTGAGTAGGGTTACGCGTAAAACGTACATACATATTGGAAAACGGACTTCTGATCCAAATACACAGCCAGGTTTGAAAAAGCACTGACATTAATCCTGATTGCCCACACAGCACACCATCTAGATTTTCTATTTCTATTACCATACATTGCTTCCACATCAAAAAATTAACCACCTCTTTGGCAATTATTTCTTTTGTCTCATCTCCCGCAGATACCCTGACTGAGCTCATTTAAAGGACCAAAACGTGGACCAGGAATATGTACATACTATCTCAAAGTAACAGGCTCTACACAGTCGTTTGTTGTTGGAATATATGGTTCTTGCATTCACACGGCCTTTATGGTACAAAGTCTTAATGGTTCAGTGGATGGTAACCTAAAAATAGCGCGCATAACGTGCATTTCATTGTTTCTATGAGCACGTAAAGTGGGGCATGTAAGGTGAGAGACTCAATGCACATAGCTGTGAACAATAGTGATAGGTTAGCTGGCAAGCCCTATACGAAGAAGCATTGCTATAACGAAACGGGAAACCACATGAACGTGAAATTTCACTGGCCCACACGGAGCTCGACTCTGTAGAGTTTTCATTATTTTGTACTTCATTTTGCAAACATTGCGTAACCGCTGCAGCAGACCACATTGTACATTTTTGTTCGACTTGAGGAAAAACAACAACACAACACGTTTTCAAATAAACCCTACTACACGTGCTTGCTGGATTTTTCTACGACACCAGGGGTTGCCACCCAGTTTAAAACATCCTATTTGTTAGACTAATTTTCAGCTCTGTTACATCGCATCGTCAGCTACGCCTGGAACAATCCGAATACTTTCCAACGTCATTGGATGCCTCAATAACACTCTCAATCTTTAGTCAGTCCAGCCCTTGGCTTCACTCGCTATTTTTGTATCGAGAATTATTGTAGTTCACACCTCTGTTCCAGGACAAATTGGTGAGTCCGAAGTGACAGTTTTCTTTACTTACCTTATTTTGAATATTTTATTATTTTTACTTGTCTCAGTGCAGTGTTGGAGTTGACAATGGTTTCATAGAAACATCCATTACTATTCGACTTCCCAGTTTTGTATTTTCAATCCCCGACTGTGGTTTGCTCAGGTCGAAACTATGTTCAGGGCTCACAGAGTTAAATCACAACCTAAGACGTATTCATACGTAGTTCAGTCTATCCCAACTGAGGTTGTTGAGGAAGTATGTGATCTTATCGATGAAATACCTTCTGAATGCCTATACGACATGTTTAAAGAAGCTTTAATAAATAGAATTGGACTGTCGTAGCAGAAGGAGTTAGACCAGCTGTTTTCCAATATTGAACTGGATGACCGTAAACCGTCGCAACAACTCCGATACATGAATCACCTGGTTGGACCCCAAAATTGGAGGATCCTATCTTTCGACAACTCTGGTTGAAACACCTGCCTCCGTCTACCCGCGAAATACTGGCATCGTTTAATTCCATCGCCCCCATTATCGAATTGTAGTGACCGGCGATCGTGTGGCTTCTCTAAGGATCACGGCTGCAACCGTGTTTTCCTGCTTGTCTGTTCTGTACGCAGGATTCTGTGTACGTCTTTTATAGAAAGCCTGATATGAACTCAGTGCCACTTTCTTCAGTCGTGCAACTAATTGCACGCAGTGAATGCTTGCCGCTCTCTTAACGACTTATCTATTATTTCATTATTCAAGGTCGTTTAACCCGAACCTATTCGAGCGTTGTTTAACGCACTCGAAGGTTCCACGCACTTTTCGCCTGGCGCGCTTTTGAGTGCCGTCGAGTGGGCTGTAGCCCATCTCACGCTTCTCTTCTTTTTCCTCTTGGTTGCTGCCGTTGGTCCCAGACTAGGCTAGAGTTAACTACTCATCATATTTCCAAATATTGCTGGAAATATGCGGTTTGTTTCCAAACCCCGCTGCGTTTTCTAGTTCGATGCCTGTTGGGGCCACGTTACGATTGCTCTTCAGGAAAGGCGTATTAAATTGTTAGTGGACGAGGGTCTAGCGCATACCCACTTGTCCACTACAGAATTAGCTGACGCTGCGGGTAAGATGCTGGAAGCTAACCCATCTTCTCAAATGGCTCGAGCCAAGTTATTAGCACTCATTAGAGGTGGAATATCTCGGCTAATAAGCAAGATACAACATTAATTCATCCAGACAATCTTGAAAACTACATCAGCATAATTTTTATGTGGAACAGGTCAGCAATGTTCGGTGAATGTTTGAATAATTTACGATAGTTTCAAATTTCGGACGATTTCGACCCATGAACTGCTCAGTTTTCTGTTAGATTTTGAGGGTTCCTTTCGTTTTTTGTCTCAAGCGATTTAGTTTCACATTCACTTGACGCTAGTAACATTTAATAACTTCGTAATCCTTCGATGTTGTCATTGCCATTCTTTGAAAATTATTCCAGAGGTATCGTGTCGGTTAGTTCAGACATAACCTCGTGAAATTTAAATTCACACATCAGACTTTTTGGGTCAAATCTCGTGAAGTGTGAACTACGTTTTTGGTAATGCATGTGTCAAGTTTTGTAAAACACAATTCCTTTGCCTCTCATCACGCTTCGTTTGCTAACAGATTCTCACATATATCTTATTGTACTATTACCATATATATATATATACCGCTTGAAATTGTGTACACTGATTATGCTCCCCTGAGCATATCTTTCTCACATATGCGTTCACAAATGTTTTTTTCACTGTACTGCCTTCAAGCCGCTCCAATAGAATTGATTCAATGTGAATGTTTTTTACAGCAGGGCTAGCTGACCATATATTCATCAATCATTTCATCACTCCAAGACAAACAGTATGTTTGTAAACAAATAGGAAACAAATTGTCACGTCCGTGTTTAATTTTTCATAAAGTGGTTGACAAGCGTAATGTTGTGAATGGCGTCGGGATGTGAAGTCACTATTTGTCCCTGATCGCTAATCGTTTGGAGGAAGCACAAATTTTCGCGTCTGCTCGTCATTTCAGTTTATCAGTTATTGTCATCCAAGCTTTTGATTAATCCTTCCACATAAAGATTGAACATCACCCACAATTGATCGCAGCCGTCGCACTCCCATAGAATTTCCAGTCGACCCCTTTCAAAAAGAAGCACTAGACTCGAGTTTCGCTCTCAACAGTGCTCCTCAGTAGTGCATATCTTCGCTGCTGCCGGGTCTAGAACCACGGCCGCGCTCTACATGAGGCAACCGTGTTTACAACTGCATCACTGACCTCACATTAGGCACGACCGAATTATCGTATGTGAACGCTCAACCACTTTCGCTTGTGAGTAATGGTTAGGTCGCCCGATCGCCTCGAGAGGAGACACAGTTACTGTCTGTTAACTTCAATCGATGACCCCTCGACTAGGATTTCTCTCCAAGCTGATATCACAGAAATCATTGGTTTGTTGAACGGTATTTGATTACTGATGAATAGTAGGGGATTTCGGTTTTCATATAGATTGAACATCACCCAAAATTGATCGCCTCTGTCTCATTCCCATAGTGCTTCTTTTTGAAATGGGCCGACTGGAGTGTCTATGGAAATTCGACAGCTGCGATCGATTGTGGGAGATGTTCAATGTATGTGAAAATCAGAATCCCTTACTACTCATCAATAATCCTTCTATGTTGTCTAGAAAATGACAAAAAGGCATCGTGGTGTTGTTGGCGATAATCCGGTAGACACAAAACCGACAGAAAAGAAGAGTATGATTAAAAAGCCGAACTATGTGGTGACCAATTTCAAAAACAGAGAAAGCATTCACCAAATTAGACGAGATGAATGTGTCTTTTGATTTGCTTCCTATAATGTCTCCTACTTTACTAAAAACACACCCACAAGAGCGAACCATCGACAAACAAAACTTGGAAGTCTGTTGTGCACTGAGAGATTAGAATTGGTACTATGTTAATTCATTGTTCCTATGCAGTTAGGGCACTTTATGTTCTGTCGTCCGCCACTCACTGGCCGTAATTTACTGACTACAGATCGCCATCGGCCATTCTAATGCGGCAGTCATTAGTTGATCACGGACTTGTAAGTAAGGTTGTGCAAAATACTGACTGCACACGATTGTGTGCACTGTTTACACCAGTACAAATGATTATCCACTCCTTATTCTCATCTGCTAGTTTGTACGTTGATATATGAGGCAGCAAGGAAAGTTTTCTCGTACTGGACTTCAAACAAACCCACCTGCTTCGTTTGTTTTCTCCTGGTTGATGATATCAACTGGTAACTTTCGTCACAGGATATGTTTTATCCTCTGCAAAATTGGTTTGATTATTAGCACGACAGTATATACTTTCACGTCCATTCAACTGAGCAACTGGGTGGGAGGTTTGAATGCTGTTTTAGTAAAACAAGCTTTTAAAGGTTTTTGTCTAAAATTGGATAGCAGTCATTTCGGAGATTTAGATTTACTGTGAACATTAACAAACAATTACAATGATCAGCATTCATGAGATCTACATTTGTGAATGCTTCAGATTAAACTACGGTTACAGCTATGGTTGTTACTTCGCCTACAGCGGACACTGGACGAAATGCAGTACTGAAACATTCATAAGCCGTTATCTAGGCACTGATTGCGTTGGATGCTACCCAGTAATGGGGAATTTTATATGCTCATTAAGTTGATGTGCTGTGAAATCCAATACGACCACCTCTGATAAATTAAAAACATCAGCAGCTGAATGTTTCTAGTACATCTCGGCGGAAAATACACGATAAATCTTGTGATGATTTTCGACGACTGTTAGCTGGTTGATTGTCGGTTAGGAATTGTTTGTGAATGATACCATCAACTTGGTAATGAAAACATTTTAGCTGTGAGAAGAACAAAGATTATGAGAGGAGCTGCGTGGGAAACGAGCTCTGAAAACAATTGTTTTCAGAGCTCGTTTCAAACTTAAGTTTGTTTACTAAGTGTTTCTATACATGACTAAAACGGGCCTGTTCATGGCGAGTGATTTAAGGTCGTGGACCGCTATTAATTGCAAAAGACAGCTAAAGACCGCTTGCTCAATACGGTATGACAATTTCAGCCTATTTTGTGATATAAACATTTGCTGGGTATACAACAACAAGTCATTACAATGTGAACTTGCTAAAAGTGGCTTCTGTTTACAACTCTTGAAAACTGTAAATCCCTGAAAACGAAAATAAAAAAACACCAATAAGTTTACGCAGAAATAATATCTAGGATAATGTCACAGCTGACCGTTGTTTGTGAATTCTATGAACTTCCTGTGAGTGCTATCTTAAAGACATAACTGCACACATCGAAAATGAAATGAAAGGTCCATCGGAAGATTGCGCGCAGTCTTGTTTGCGATTTCAAATGGCCCTCTTGATAAACAGTATAATACAATCTGTCAAATTAACTAGCACGCCAAAATCACTCCGGAAATAACAGAGTCGTTCTACGTCAGCAAGGTTAAAACCAAATAACTGTGACCTTCCCAACAGTACGGTCTAAAGTAGGTTAAAGTTTGCTTTCATATCCCAGACTAGTACGCTATTCCATATGTTTTATCTTAGACTTTTAGCTGTGCTTTCTGTATCTAACGTGTAACTGTTCTTTTTACAACAGTAAAAAACACTCCCAAATATCAACGATTCACGCGTGATCACTTAGTTGAGAACTATTCGAGTATTCGTCTGCCTGTTGATATGATCATAAACAAAATTCATGAATAAGTGACCGTTCGTACTTCTCCAATTTACGTCATTTGCGACAGTCCGTTTCTGTTTAGACATTGTACATACCGTCATCCATAAAGTCTCCGCTCCACTTAGTAAGAAATTCTATTAGCTTAGACAGTATAAGGCTAGCACCACGTTTACAAAAACAATTAAATGAAAGCCTCAAACATTCGTGGATCTAGTAGTTTTGTGCTATGTCATGCACCACACTTGACGCTTCATTTCTTTATCTCTCAACCTGGTTATAATCCGATAGTGAAGAAGCAATACAAAATACTGGCGTCCACCACTATCCATCTTTATTAGCTCTCAGAGTTGATTTGCAGGTCATTTACTGAAGCGGTTACCACGACTGGCACAGTGCTTACGTTGCTGGCCTGAATTCAGCTGAAGTCGAGAATTTCTGCAACCGCGTCTTTTTTCAGACTACAAAATTTGTGATAATACTCTTAAGTAACATTTCCGTTTCTTTCTATCCTTAAAACGTTTCAGTGAACATCGTTGTGCATAGAAATCAGTTTATTTGTGAACACATGTTGTAACCACATTCCTTGTATGTAAAACCATCGTTTGTGGTGCAACATAATTTTTTTGACAGTTTAATGAGCATTGTTCGCAGTGATTGTTTGTTTCACGATTAAAATCAATTTGAATCAAGGTATATGTTACAGCTGGTACATAAATCCAAATCAGTAGAGAACTACACGGTGACCGTTGAAGTCTCTAAATTCATCTGCTCATAGTTTCATCACACTGAACACCAGGCAGTATGCCGCATTTGGCTTCCATTATTAATTTTACTACGGTAAACAGTTTCTTTTTGTCAGAGCCATTGAATCAGATTTACGATATAAATGGTAGCAGAACAGTTGGGCAATAGACGTTTGTTCGCACGCAAAGTAAACTAATGTAGCTTGAACTGTGCTCTGGTTTTCGGTACAATGTTTGGTAACTAACACTATTTGAATGAACTAGCATGATTTTCACTACATGTGAGGACACAAACAAACAACATGTCGAGCGATATTAAGTCACCTGGATTATTTAGGCGATTCACTGTACGAAACAATCTCTGCAGACATCCACTTACAAGGGAACCGCAGCAATACTGTTAGGAAGCAGATTTTCAGGCGAACTGACCAAGATCTGCCACCATCCAAGTAAGACGAAATTTTCAACTCAGGGATCTTGATGTGTTAATTTCATGCACATTACACGTGTACATTATTGTTGTGTGCAATCATCCACCCTACCTCTTATCACAGTCAATTCTGTAGCATGAAATCAACATTAAAATTAACTCGGTTCAAGATTCAGTTTGCCTTACACTTGTCCTTAGTCAGCCAATTAAACGCTTGTTACAGAAGTGGCAAACAGTTTTCACATGACAAACCATACGCGATAATATAACTACTCATTTTCCAATCTTAAAAGAAAATGGACAATTCATTTGGAAACGCATAGCCCTGAAGCACCAAATAAGCATACTTCATTCTCACCTCACGTCTACAAATAAAGGAATCAGTTTGTTGTGATTATGTACTTTCCGACAGGCATAGTCCAGTTGGAGATCGATATTTATTAGTCGCTGATTCATTCACACAGTTTACTGGCCTAGGTATTCTCGCATCACAAATTTACCCGTTCTGAGGTTGTCGTCACCTCGACATTCTAAGTGAATAATCTTGTAGCAGTTCGTTTCCATACCATCAGCTGACTATGTAAACAAGGAAAGCAAACCACCTACAAGGGTGCCAGGTAAAGTACAAAACAAATTTGCAACATATGATGGGAATTCTCAACCTATTCATCTGCACTTACACCTCATTAAGCCCACTTCCACAATCCAACTAGCGGTTGTTCATTTTAATATTTACCGATCGGTTCAAACGATTCATGTTTAACCGAATAAACAATGCACGTCACATGCAAAGGCGAATGAGACATGTCACCGGATAAATATCCAGCATTCATCGGAAACCACGTGACCAACATTTACTGACTTGGTTATTCCAACAGCAGACAGCCAGGATTTTTACGGGTAGGTGGTTGTACAGCCTGAGCATGTCCGTATATCTGCTGCAAATCTGACGGCGGACAACGGGGTTTATCCAAAATTACCCTTTCGAATCCATGAGAGCAGGACGCTGCACTATGCCCTAAACAGCTTTTGTCCGGGTATAATTTTCCTAGATTGCAGGACAAAATGAAACGAAACCACACACAAACATCGTTCACCTATTGTAGTTTTGATTTATTGAACAGTTTACTAGCCCTCTCCTTAAGTATACACAACTGCAAGCGTGAAACCACCAACTATTCCCGTGATTGATTACGGTTAATGCTCGATGGGAAGTTGAGACACGTCCGTATCATTCTCACTGGCCAAAAACAGTTTGCTCTAACAGCTCGCAGAAGGTACCTCTATCCCATTTTCAGTAAGTTGAGTGATCCATGGTGGTTTGTAAACATCTCTCATCTTCGTTCAACCAAACCTAGGCTAACAGATCAAATGGACGGTGTGTTTATGTGCACGACGTTACAGATGTTCAGGTTCCTCTCCCCGCTCTCCCGCGACCTCGGTTCCTATAAGGCGATCCACTCTGCATGATTTTACATGGTGGGCGCGGGACACGTGATGACCTCAACTCAACCTACATTCCAGAATCTATATTTTTGAATTTGAACGCTGCCCCCCAATTCCATTACACATTTACTGGCAGCATAATATTCATTGAATTGTGTTTCCTCCAGGAAAAACACTCCTCACTATTTTTCCCGGTATAGGGTGGTTCGTCCCTACAACTTAACTGCAACGGATCAACGTCGTATTTCCAACACTGCTCAGTTGACTAAGCACTAACCACACAAAGCTCACATCATAAGTTGGTACGGATTAACACCTCAGTTCAGTGTAGTTATAGATTGCAGTTGCATTGGCGCCAGCTGCAGTATTTATTCACATTGCTCACATTGAAGTTTAGTGTGTATACTTGTGGACTCATTCAGATTATGTTCGTGCAATTTGGGGTTCCAATCTCAATTTCAGCTATCGATCACACCTTATGGTACCATTCTGTTCTCGTGTATGGTTATATAATGAAAGAGAATTCCAATTTTGGATACTTGTCGTTGATATTCGAATTAATTCTTGGACTCCTTGCTTTACTGATTCACTTGATGTTATGATATACGACATGACTGTCCGTATGTGTCAGCCTCATTGATCAAACCTGTTTACGGATACAGAAGTCTACATAAGTGATTTAAAGTACGCAACATAAAAAGATGATAGGCCAGACACCTGCACATGTGCAGAAGACACTTTTTATGTTCACAGTTGAATCAATGTAAAATGAATGTTTGTCAGATTGCCCATGAATAGTGTGTTATCTTCTCGTTCTACAACAGCATGGAAGTAAGGTATGGCTCGGAAGGAATCTATATTTCGATCAAAAGTTTCCTTTAATTTTGAAGGCAATCAGTATCATTCTAATTTACGATTGCTATGAAACCATCTCTAGGAATTTCCAATTCACTGCACTGCGTTGTTAGTACAATCTAAAAATAGTAACCAGCCCGTCGCGTGTCACGAAAAGACGGCGCCAGCGTTTTTGGAAACCGACATAGTGCGTGCTCTGAATGTAAGGTTACTTGTCTTTGGCTATACCAACCACTGATCTATAAACAGAGAGTATTGAGAATAAAAGGTTGTTGTAAACCATTCTAAACTGTACGCTGGTTCGTACTAGCTATTGTAATTCGCTTGGCAGAATTCGGATTCTCCTCCCCAGTAAATATTAACGCGAAAACCTAGGTCCCGAATAGTACCGCGACTGTCCTGTAGTTGATCTTAAGGCAAGCTAAAAGACGTATTCAAAATATAGAGCTTTGTTCCGCTCCAAAACGTGGTGCGGCTAGGGCGACAAGTACAAGGTAACTACAGGGCACATAATGTCCACACATTCCCACCAAACCATGCGAAACAGTTAGGATCGCACATGTGTATAAAAAGTCTCAACCGATTTGAACAGTTCCGCTAGTTAGAACTGAGTAAAGTGGGTTTTTCTTCTTCTTTCTCACGATGGAGGTGCCCTGGGACGGTAACAGGGTGGGCACCCTAACAAAGGTAGCAACTCTTGATTGATAGCATTAACCATCGACGTTCAGACATTTTGTTGATGATACTTTAAGTTAGTGTGTTCATATTCAGCAATTATACGACGGTCATTGAATCTCGTAAATCCTAACTTTGTAGCAGTGTGATGAATTCTGCTCAAGTTAACCATACATGTTGTTTTGTGAGAAATTTGCGAATTTGCTACATAACGCACTACAAATCAATTAATCCCAGTTAACTTGTCCATATGTACCACGCCGCTCTGTTATGCTTATCTTCATCCCAGTATAAAACCACTTTTTCCGAAAATACTTCAACATCTAAATCATGACTACCATCAATCCATAGATAGTATTCACTTACTCTGTCCAGACCTTGTCAGGAAACGTTATCAAGCAAAGGCTGATTGTTATGAAACAGAGAAATAACGACGTGGTTATAGACATTTTGAAGTCGTTGACTCGTACCTAAGTGTATGAGAAATTCACATTATAACACTGATGGAAGTAGTCACTAGAATTGTATGAACATGATAATCACTCAGTAGAACGGTTAAACAATGGTACCAACTCACATCTAACCGACAGATTTGATTTTAGATGGACTAGCGTCCCTATGAATGGCAATTCTGAGCACAGAATAACGACTCATTAGTATGGTGTGGAATCTCATCCAAGTAAGCGGGTCGGAAATGGCTTCAGAGAATCAGTCGGGACAAAACTACTTCTAAAATTTTGTTAACTAACAGTCAAACCCGTTCACAACGGAGATAATTCGACCCAGCTAAGATCAAGAGCGATAATGTTTAACTGATTGAATATTATTTTCGAAAGCGTTCAAGATGTTCTAAGTCCTCAGTACCGTCTTGTTCACTGCAGACAACACAGGACCGGCGAAGCTAGAGAATCTATTGATTAAACTTTGTATCACACCGGGAGAAGATGAACAGATTCAATAAACTGTGTGAGCAATTGAATCGAGGTTCGGTAGCCGGAATAAGCAAATCCGGACAATTTGTAGCCAAATAGGTAACGATCTGATCGGATGAGCACAGAATGTGTTCTTCGTGATCCTACATGTTGAGCAAATGAAAGTTTGTTTCAGTACACCACAACTGATGAACTACATTGAACCCCGGAAAACTTCGTGCACGGTGTCCGGAGTCGTTGGACCCCTGTCTGTCTCCAGAGGCACAGGTGGTTTGATGAGATGGTTGGTGTACTTCGGACATTACGAGAGCTTACGTTAAAGAAGTTCATCGAAACAGAGAGAAGACACGTTCCAGGACGCCAGTATTTCGTTAAACCTCCCCAGCTGCTCACTTAAAACAATCAATTCAAGCATGTGAATCCAGAATTTGTTAAGTCATTTTCGGTTGTAGCGAGAGAACAGCCGCTCGGTGAACGCAAACCTATATATATATATATATATATATATATATATATATATATATTTATATATATATATATTAGCATGCGTTGAAATGATCTGAGTTTCATGAAAACCAGAGATGTAATGGTGTATCCACATAATGAACGAACGACGCTGGAAATGACCATATACGTTTCTGTGTGTAGTAGGTCATCGTTCATGGCTTCATGCAGTAAATATTACTGTAAAACTAACAGCATCCTCGATCAAATGAAT
>LUCH01004149.1:8819-31322 GCA_013368495.1 Paragonimus heterotremus | reverse complement strand
AACACAAGTTCCGCTGTGCATTTTCTCGCAACTAGTTCTCATATACCTATTGTATTTCTCGTTCAGCTCGATTCCCACTGAAACTCGGAATATAATCCAGTGTTCGTTCCACCTGGAACCATCTATCGTTATTCATTAGGTTTTCCATAATGTCGATTCTGACTAATAATACTGTGGTAGTGAATACTTAAATTGTATGCGGTTGTTGATGATGATGATGACGATGATGATGATGATGATGACGATGATGATGATGATGAGGAGGAGGAGGAGGAGGAGGAGGAGAACATTAATTCAAATGATTAAAACCTAACCATTATTGTTACTTCTATGGTTGCATCACAAAAGAAGACCATTAACGACCACGCGTTTAATGGAGAATTAGTGGAGAAACCATCAATATGGTGAGCTTCTATTGTATCAAATGCTTAACGTCGGTTTTCGAAATAGACAGTGATAGCATATTGCAACGACTAACCCTAGTTTGACCTCATTGGCTAGTTGGTCATCCTAGATAAGCTACTTCACATATGCCTATAAAAATTGTCTTTCCGCTACACGGTCCTGTTGAACAGCGTGTTCACCACGTAATTCCGACGGTTATAAATTTTGAAACCAGCAGAAAGTTGACGTCCATTTTCATGAGCAACCAACCCCTGTACCCATCTCGCAGAATGTGCACCCAATACAGTCCCATCTACTTGTGATTACCGGCTTAGGATTGACAGCTATGAGCCTGAATGACAGACTTATTCAATGAGAGTGTGCGTGGATTCCATATGAGACAGTAGAATGGGCGGGTAACTGAGTCCAAATGTGAAATATCCGAGCTTCTACCGTGGCTTAATAGCCCAGCTTGTAGAACGCGTTCTGTTTTGAGACATGATATTTCTATTGCATCGAATGTCTAACCCGGCTTTCAAAATTTACAGTGATATCATTTTGCAGATAATAACCCTGGTTTGACTTCGTTAACCAAATGGTCAACAGACGGTGAACAGATTATGAACTTTGACACGTTAACCGCACCTTGGTACAATGATTGCACTTCCGATAAACGCAATATAATCCGCTTCAATTTATAGAACAATTATCGATATTTCGGTGCCCAATTGTTGAACCCACTACCATAGAGGATACACGAATTACGATTACGTTTCCGTGTGTCCAGCATGAGAACAAAAGCAACTAACCTTATGTGAAATAGCTGAAGTAAGAGATCTGTCCGAATAGTGAGTGTCACTCACAGCTCAACTCACGGCAAGTGAAGATCGACAGTCAGTTGTTTGTGAGCACACGAAACCGGCTGCAGATGAATGATCAATAAGACTTATGTATATTTAGGACCGTGTGAAATGAGTGTGTTTGGCAAGATAGAAAGCGTTGACGTAGTGCAGACGTTGTCACTTGCGGTCGATCAGTGGGTTACCACTGACGAATTGGCGTTTCGTTCCCAGTGAGTGCGCTAATGCACCTCCGATGTACTATGGGCTTTGTGACCTGGTTTCAAACGTTTTTGATAGTTTGAGGTACGCAGTGATTAAAGCAACTGCACCTAGCTTAAGCTCAAGCTAACGATGCCCATTTGCAAATGACATTGTGTTGGACAGTGGTAAAACAGCATCGAGTAAACGACGTGCAAACAATATGAAAAACGGCAAACATGAGGATGTGTTCTCAAAAAATAATAGATATTGCGGGAGCACCAATCAAGATAAGACTAAGCTCAATGGAGTATAGAAAGAGAATCGTGATTCTGACATGAATCAAGATGCATCACAGCATGCAATGGCCTGTTAACATTGGAACTAAAATCACCCCACAGATCAAGCTGATTAGGGATGCGGAATTATACATCAAGTCTCTGTCAGGTTAAACTGTTGTATAAGGAGGGGCTGACAAACTTGAACGGTTGACTAAAAGTGACGGTTCATCAGTGGGTAGAACACCCTGAGAAAGCCCTCTAACTGGAATTTACTAACCAACCGGGTTGAAATTTTAAGAGCCACTTCAAACTTACCAGTCATCAATTCGCTGTTACAAGACAGAATTAGCTCTCCCAACACAATCATCCCTGTATTCCGTTAGTAGAGACTGATGGCTAGTTCATCCTCCTTCGAAAATTAGGCGATGTGCGACGAACATCCAATGAATATCACCTAAAATTCGGTGAAATTGAATAAACGCCGATAGGTTTCGACTTTGCATTACAAACTGTGAAAATTACTATGAAGTTTATCCTCTCAGTACTGTTATCCACTATTCGCCATATGTTTGTATCTTCAACGCATAACAGTATTGGAAACTAACCAGATGCGATAGTTCCACAACGGCTATTAGTGGCAACGCCGGATACAGAAATGGACCTTGTAATACATCGCTACTTGCAATGAGTCAATCTGGAATTCTCCCGCTAAATTCCATGTTGAAATATCGGTCTTTCAGATGATCTGTAAGTCACAGAAGTAAAGTGTCATCGATAGCCTACATCTTACGTTTATGCACATCATTTTGTGGCTGGCTTTACTAAAGGTGTTCGAAAAATCCAGAGCAATAACATCTACTGGCTCATCTCTATCATCAGCCGTAACACAGAACTCCCCGTCTGTAAGTAGGTTGAGTAACCGCGAAAATCTCATGAGAAGTTTCCGCTGGCTATCATTTGGTAACGCGCGATATACGATGTAAATCCTCAAGTGTTGTGAACCAAGAACGCGGTTGACACAAGGGTTATTTATTCGACAACGCAGTACACATGGGTTAAGCATGTAAACCAAACCTGTCACAGAACCACTCATTTGCACGCAGTATCCGGTCTCAAACAGTCTCGGCTACCACAGATGTCAGTGCTCAGTTCCACTGAGTAACAGGGATCGTATTGGGTGATGCTGCACTTTGATTATCTTTCCTGCAGTCTTCTTGCGGCTTGTACGTTGTCCAAAGATATGCCCTGCATCTGCTACTGAATAGCCGCGGTATGAGTAGTGTAATACGATCGCTGAACTCCACCGCACTAGTCGTCGAACACATCTTCATAAACTTCTCAGACAACAGGTAAGGATATGATTGGACTGCAGTTGACAAACTCGTTTCGATCATCCAAATGAAGAGTACAGCATAAATCCTTCAGGGCTCCGGAAGCTGACGTTGTTCTATGGGACACTCCACTCTGCATAGTTCCAGTGCCACTGGAAGCAAAAAATTATTGTCCTGTTATAGCATTCAATTAGTACATATTACTCGTCATTCTCAGTCCCTAGCATGCCCTCACACATATAGTAACTTTGAGGCCGTTACCAAAACAATCTATCAGCTGCTGGTAGTTTAGCAGAGAAAGAGATTTGCTAGAAACCTAACTCGTCTAAATTTGCTACCTAAACCATACGAACAAACAACATGAAACTTTTTGTCACCTGAAATCATATACTAAATGACATTATTCGATCTGGATAAGACGGAAGCATACACAAAAATAGTAAGATTCCAATCATTTCAATGAGTTTCATTCCCCACTTGGTGCAAGTGAATTGTGCGGTAATTGTTCTCCGCTGTAAACACCCCCACAAGATAACTCACAGTGGTCTTACCTGATCATTACTTCCCACCTGCAAGCAACACGAGAGTCGATGGCCGTTGGAGTTATCCGTGGATCTCATTCTATCAACTCAGTCCAAGTTGTCGTTGTGAAAGTGTAATCTGACAAGTAGTTTTCCATCGCAATGAAATTGGAACGATGGGCAGTTTGTGGTCTCCTGAACAATCCTAGTTTGAACTCATTTCGTTGCACCCTATAAAGGATACCCTACAAACAAAAATCAAATCGGCACTTACCTATACTAAGCTGTACAAATAAGGAAAAATCAAAACACATGACTAAAGCCGTGAAATCCACGGTACAACAATCAAGGCTTCACCTGGTCGAAAGAGATTTTACACTAATCAAATTTCACTTCATTGTTGAGGGTATTTGCGTAGTCGTACAAGAACTGTTCGGTCCTGTTAAGCAGCGTGTTTACCACGTAATTCCAACGGTTATAAATCTTAAGGCCACCAGAAGGCTGACGTGCATCTTCAACAGCAACCGACACTTCTCGTAATCTCGTATAATGTGTACTAAATACGGTTCCACCTACCCATGATAACCAATTTGGGAGTGACGGGCACGCGCCTGAATGACAGATCTATTCATTAAGATTGTGCGTGGCCACCACAGTCAGCCGGTTTGGAGTCGAGCGGAAGATGTAAGACTTCGTTCATATAAGGATCTATCATAGTTCCTCAACCATCAGCTACTCAGAATGAACGGGATTTTTAGGGACCACTCAGATTTCTCGCTAATTTCTAGACTTATCACAAACACGATACCACAGGAAAATCGATTCTGACTGTCACAAATCACAAATTGAGACGGTGGGAGATTGCGGGTCGTGACGGATGAACTGGTTTATGTGAGAATAATCGTTGACTTGTAAGTTGTTTACTGGCTGGAGCTGTAAAAGTCATGAAGTTGAAACTCCCCTCCGTAGGACCGGGTACACTTGACCTCGTGTATCGTGTGTTGTGTCCATTAGCGTTTCCATACGGACTCTTCATAGTGTGAACACGTGTAAGGGAATCTCGGGATATCTGGTTTGACAGTATTCCTAACAGATGACTAAATCAAACCGTGAGCAGGATTGTTTGTGTGAGAGAGAGCGTTTGGTACGGACATTTGTTGTATGCGGCGCACTGGACAGGCCAGCCATATCGGGGTTGCAGTCAGTGAGCACAGTATTTTATCAGGGTCACGTTACCGTTCAGAATATGAGTTAAACAGTTATGAAACATCGAACCGCACTGAAGTGTCACATGCAATTTATCGGCAAGGTCATGAATGTGGGCATGAACATGAGGAGATTATCAAGTTGATTCTCGAACAAGTATCGGATATAATTGTTAGGTTAACAGAACACCTACAGCTGCAAAATTCTCGTTTGCTACAATTTAGGAGGGGATAGTGACTAAATCCGTTTTGTGGATTTAAATGAAAGTATTTGTTATCTGAACATTTCTTCACTTTCTTCCGCTTAGAGGCTCTCGTACAATTGGAAAAAACGATCTCCGTCAAGGACGATCTAACACTTGTTCACCATTTCAGCTTACACTACATCTATATAATATAATGCAGTTCGAGCAAATATTTTTCAATGTTCGTTACTTGACTTTACTCTCCGATTTACTAAACAATGAATATTCTCTTCTATTTTACCAACGTATACAAGTTGCATTAAAGTGACTGCACCATATCACTTGGATGATATATTTGACATAATGGACCATGTATTGAATTCAATCCTACAAACCATTCTTCATTCATTGACTAGTAGATCATCCCGAGTTACAGTTGCAATCTCATGCAATTACATCATGCAATGATGATTAGGTCAGCGAGTTACCGAATATTCAATTAATGATGTTCAATCGACCATTCTATCAACGATTTATAGAATGTTTTCAAATTGTGGAAGTCAAAGAAAGATTTGTACAATTCAATCGACATTAGGCGCATTAGGAAAGGTGTGCAGGAATTCCTAGACAATTCCAGGTTCAGGAGGTTATCTGTGGCAATACTGCGAATGACCAGAAGAATTTGGTGAAAATGGGTGAAGTATACTTTCAAACGTAGCCTAACTGGCATGGTGCCCCTGTTCTACATCATACAACATACACGACAGCTGATTATCAACAACATTGAGAAGTTGAGTCTGTCTCCACTCTAACTCAACTAGTCGGATAGTCCTGAATGTGTGCCTGCAGACTCTGCGCAAATGCATTCACAGATGCAGTAGATCGATTAGGATTGGATACATCTAGATGCTCACATCACGCCTGTCGTTGTTTCTTTACTATCTTGAGATTGAGATGGTTAATTTCGCTAAGCGAAACATGCTATTCAACGGGCAGTGTTGTTGATAGAAGATTATGTCTTTTGAGTGTAAGTATGGTGATACATCCATAGTGCAATGGAAACTGATTAACTCTAGGTGACAATTCTAGGAAAGATTGCGCGAAGTGTAACTTAATCCGCTCCTCAGATTTCCTTCGTGACGTCCCAGTAAGAACAAAGTATCTCACGCCGAATTCTAATGGCATCATGGAATGATAGTTGGGACTTGATGGATTGTGTGGTTTCAAGCGGGACTCAGAAAATACGGAGGTATTGTCATCGAATCTCATAGCAAAGCACCAGCAGGTAAGTTACAGTAAAATTTACACTGCTGATTTTGGCAGTAAATCTGCGATCTTGCCTGTGATGGATGGGCCACACAATCACGCGACTGTTTGAGTGATAATCGCGAAACGATGTGCTGACTGTTAACTGGTCTACGCAATGAAATACTCGAAACCATTAGGGAACAACTCAACGAGTTCGGCAACATATACACATATATATCTATAGAGAGGGAGGAGGTCATTCCTATTCCGAACGTAATAACGTATGAATTCTGCTTCATCTATTCACATTGCAAGTCATTAGTTGAAAGAGGTCGTCTCCAGAGGCAGATAGTTGACGCTGATGCATAAGCTCCATGATATGCCGATGCAAAATTTGGGAATAGACTGGAATGAGTGGAGAATCACACAAAGTAGCTGATGCACTGCAAGATATCGTAGTACACGCGTAAAAGACTGAATCCTATAGATTAGCAAACGTACAGCATTTGCCTCATACTTTTCACCTACAATGGGATAGAGAGTTGGGTGGCGAACTTGTTCCGAGGACCGATATGTTTTGTTTTCCAACAGACAGTTGCAGAGGGAAGTAGTGGAGTTGAGTCTTCCAGTCAAAGATTACTGTGGCTGTAACTGATCTTCAAAATTGCTTCAATGATGAAACCTCATTTCTTGCAGTGTTAAACGTTCTCTAAAATACAGTGAAATCTGGCCAAACTGGCCACGATAAGCAAACGCTTATTGCTCAATCTGGTATCCATATACATATATATTTTCCACGCTCAGGCACTAACACATGCTGCTGAATAGATCTGAGTGCTCGGTCTCACTTCGAAATACGGAAGAGCTTATGCATCACGTCGAATGCGATCAGAAGGAAGCTTGAACACCAAGAATTTTTCAAATACAATGAACACTGAGACCTTCATCGATCTACTCGCATACCCCAGATGCCGACCTGTACAGGTAACTTTTCCAATTCCTCGATTATGTCCAATTGAACGAGTGATTGCTGGGGAGGTATGGTGCAAATGAAACATTCAGTCATCCGGAAAGTTGATGCACCAATCTTCTGAATAGGCAAAGACGCTGTCAATACACATCTACATCGTACAATCCTCCAACTGTCAAAATTTGAACCTTCATTCCGGTTTCGGTCATCAAGGTCAGTGAGCCCACGAATCTAAAACTCCAAATTTCGTTTTATGAGATCTCATCGAAAAACTCTTAAAACAGCCAGATAAGGTCGAAACCACTTGGATTTTCAAAGACCTCTAAATGCAATGCACAGGGACGGCTCTTATAACTAGCAAACCTTCAGTCTGAAAACAGTCGATGTAATTCTGTATGCTTCGTTTCTATTGTTTTGTATATTACACAAAAGTTCTAAGCAAGTTTCCATTGGGGCGCGACCCAACATCCTGTCTTCACTTCACATGGAAGCAATTCGTTAGTGGTCTCAAATTTATGCTGATTGCGAAACTCTTTCTTGCGTTACTCATCAACTACTTCGGGACCAACACTCATGAACTGAGTTCGTGATGTTCAAAACTGCTGTTGGAACAGTTAGCCCTGACCTATCAGTTATGCCCAAACTCACAATTTCATTTGCCTTTCATGAACCCGTCCGCAAATTGTGATATAGTGGGAATAGCCATTCCGTCACCGTGGCATAGTAGTCCAGCCGGAATAACAGAAAGTTTATCTCGAAGTTTTTAGAATTCAAAAACTTTTCGTCGGTCATCGCAGTTCCAACCATCACGCAATAAAGCCAAAATTGTGTGGTAGTATTTTTGCGTGTCAAGAATCTAATCAGAACTTTAAGCTGGAAATGGCTGGGTTGATAAACATTCTAAGTCATCATCCCCTCTGTAGTCAGCATACTGAGATAAATAGTTAGGATGGCAAATAAATTTTACATTACGGTGCTGGAGACGTCGTTAGTACGCAACCAAAGCAACACTTGATTACTGAACCACTGCCACTGCAGAATGAACGGGAGATCTGTTGGAATTACAGCTGAAGTTGAGGGCATCGTGATCAATGACCTCAATGAACTGAACATTGAAAAAGTATTTTTTAATGCTGGTGATCGCCCACTGAACCGTCAATGCTTCCTTCTGCGTTTAGGCATCTCCACGTTGTGCTGAACTGAGGCGTCTAGAAATGCAAATAACGGGATGATCCTCCTGTTCTAACACACCTCTCACAATTAGGAGAAAATGTACGCAAAACAGCACTAGAAGACAGACATTTCAATGAGAATTAAAGAGTTTGTCCATGTGGATTAGCCCAAACAGTTATTTTGCGAAAGTGGACCAAAAGGTTTTGCCTTATCAACTTAACTAGGAATAAATCGAGAATGATAATGAAAAGAACCCATTAAATAACTAAATTCATCAAAAGTCTTTGGGGTGGATACCTTAGATGGGAATGAAAAACGATCAGAATGAGGACGACAACCATTCTCATCAACCATAAATCCTCAACACAGAAACTTGAACGTACCGGAAATGCATTGTGAAGAATTAACAGCAACGTTTACAGAGCAAAGACGTTGGAATAGATCGTACAATCGTTCATCAAGAATACGCATGGTTGGCGCATGTACATTAATATCATCCTGGTAAATGGCATCACCTTCCGGATTGGTAGTAGTGTGAGTCACAACACCTTGAAATATAGCAGACGACACACTCAGGCCAAACAGGAGAAAATAACACCGAAACACTCCGAAAGGACGGTAAGAAGATATACATTGCGAGATGCAAACATTTTGTTTATTCACATTGGTCAACCACATAAAATATTCGGTTATGTAGGTTAAGAGAGTAGCGACAAACCAATGAAATGCACGAACGACACATGGAAGCAATCACGGTTCACTGCCACGGTAACGAAATTAATTGCGTCAACACCTTTTGCCAATAGAGGACTGTGGCGTGAAACTTGATCAACAATGCTTCGGTGAACGCCAGCAGCCTAGAGTTGAGCTTGTGCGACGGGACCATGAAGAAAGTGACGGGGTCAACCATATGACCTGTTGCGATTACGTGTTTCGCGATCGATGACGCCGAATTTCTGTTCGGTTGATGATATACTGACCAGCGTTTAATCACCGTTTGCACGAGCTACTTGAAACTGTGCTGCGTCTTCCTTTCTCGCAAGTTTCGGTCCGTTCTGCTAATGTATGAGTCACCGCAGCTGCAAGTAAACTAGTAGATAACACGAGAGACGAAACTCTCCGAGAAAGAATGACGGTGGAGACTCATCCTGCAAGTGGAAAGCAACAAGGGCAATTCCGCTGCAGTATACGTGCGATTATTGGCTGACTTCAACTTTCCACTTACATCGGTAATATTATAGTCACCTGTATAAGAAAGGGCAACAGAAACCTGCTTCTTCGGCACTGACTGTCGTTGAGGGGTTGCCAGTCGTTCCTTGCAATTAATTTCAATAAATTTCGCCGAATATCCATTCGCAAACAGAACACTTTTCAAGAGCTCCTCTTTAGATTTTAGGTGGTCGGCTGTGCATAGTTTCCTTCCTCGGTGAAAATTGATTCACACCAAACTATATTTGTAAGCCACGGGTGCAAATGAAGATAATTGTAGGTACTGCCCACTCCATGTGGCTTTTCGACAAACAGACCTGCTAAGTGTACCGTCTAAACGCCCAGGCATAAAAACGTTTAAGAATGGTAGTGGGTTATATAACTCTTGTTCATGAGTGACACGGAGATTTCGATGAGTGGAATTAAACGAATGTAAAAGAGTGATAAAATGATCGAAATCCGTGAATTTCGGAATGTCACCAAAATACCGCTTATAAAACAAAGAACGGTCAACATAACGCGATAGTCCATCTTTCATCATTCCAGGAAAAATATCAGCCAATATTGGGCCCAACAGGCTGCCCACTGCTACACCACCAATTTGTTTATATCCATCAAACTCAAACCGAACGTTTCCCATACATGTAAGAATCAATTCTTTAAGGTAGTCAACAGGAATGGATAAAGAAATATTGCGAATCAAAATAAAATTACATAAACAATCAGCTGTTTCATGTAATGGGACATTTGTGATTAGTTAGTCAACGTCAGTTGAGTACATCTTTTGTGTGGAACTCACCGAAATATTCTCTAAAATATCAAATAACTGAAAAGAATCCTTAAAAGAACAGGAACTGAGGGTTTTACGAATGGGATCAAGGAGCTGAAGTAGCCAACAAGCAAGGTTGTGGTGAGCTGAACCATCCTTGGCGAGAATATGCCTTAGAGAATCACCGGCTTTGTGCAATTTGTGTTGTCAGAACACTGGAATCAGTAAAAAGGTGTTCTTTAAATCACGTTTTGAAAAATATATCCAACCATGAAATTGGTGCAGAATGTCCTTTTGTTTAACAGCAGTGTAATTTCTCTGCGGAAGGAACTTGCTGAGTGTGATTCCATAGTGCACGCAAATCTAAGACTTTTTACCGTCAGGTTTAAGCGGTGACACTAATATATTTTAATATAAGCTTCAGTATATTCTCTAGTAATCGCCTGAAGGCATTTTATGAATGAATATGTGGTGGAATAATTGACCAGATAAGTTTGTTCAACATAACTGGTAAAATCAACAGTATTAGCGGGAGGGACAGTATAGTGGAAATCGGAACTCAATTTTTCATTCGCTAAAGCGGATTGTGGCAAAGTGAATGAATGTGGTCAATTTCATCACATTTATGAAATTCAGATTTTCGAATTGGACAGCTTATTTCAGAATGTTTGTTAGCACGTGACATGCAACTGTTCCACCGTTGGGTAGATTCTGAACCATATGCTTGTTGATAATCGTACGTTAAGCCAGAGCTGAAGCTTCTCACATCTTTTCCCGAAATACGACCGGACAGCCTTTATGAAGCTAAAACAAAGTAGGCTGCTTTATTGACGGCTACCATTACAGGAAGTAGGTCTTTTCAAGAATCTACTACTCAATATCAGAAGAACCGGGCCTAAATAGTTGTTTCAGTTAGTCCCGCAGCAAACTTTGTCGTTTCCTTGAAACATGTAATTATCACTGAAAATTAGCAGGTGCTCATCCACGTTTGAGAACTTTGACAGAGTGTACGTTTCAATGGGATGGTTCTTGTTGTACCTTCTATTTAACAAACGAGAATTATTAATGATGAGTAGTAGGGGATTTCGATTTTCACACAGTTTGAACACCACCCACAGTTGATCGCAACTGTCGCATTCCCATAGACATTCCCGTTGGCCCATTTCGGAAAGAAACACTAGACTCGAGTTTCACTCTCATTAGAGCTCGTCAGTAGTGCATATCCTCGCCACTGCCGGGACTAGAACTCCGGCCACGCTGTTCATGAGGCAACCGTGTTTACCACTGCGCCATTGACCTCACGTGAGGTTGGCCGTTCACATATGATAATTCAGTCGTGCCTAATGTGAACTCATTGGCGCTGTGGTAAACACGGTTGTCTCATGAACAGCGTGGCCGGCGTTTTAGTCCAGGCAGTGGCGACGATACGCACTACTGACTGGCTCTAATGAGAACGAAACTGGAGTCTAAAACTTCTTTTCGAAGTGGACCGACTGGAATGTCAATGAGAATGCGACGGCTGTGATCAATTGTAGGTGATGTTCAATCTATGTGGAACAAGAATTATGCCTATTTTACCTATTCGAGTAGAGTGCACTGTGGAGATAGCTCATTAGAAATCGAACAATGTTTCAGTAACTTTGACCGTTTAATGGAGCTTCTGGCTAGCCCCTTTCGAGTCGAAGCACCAGATTCAATTTTCGCTTTTTTACGGTTTGTTAGGATTGCATGAACCTAACAATTAAATTTGTGACTGAAGGTTTACGTACGTTAGTTCTGACTGACGTATTATTAGGCCAATAGCGTAGGGATCAACAGGTTTGCCTTATAGAAATGTGGTCGGAGTTGAGGTACCCCACTGTTGAAAGCAACTACATTGTTGGCGAGCGCCAGCGTCAGCTATACTCATACCTTTCGCCTTTTTCGAGATCGTTTGGCTACAGCGTCTACGGACATATAATACCTGCAACAAATTGTGAATAATGCTCAATATATGGTGAACAAAATCCAGTTCTCTTAAACACCACTCTATTTCATCGCCAGTAAAGTTTGCCAGTCTTTACGTACATGGAGTGCTCTTGCATGCACTCAATAATTTAAACGTAATCGAACGTACAACATGTTTAGGGAAACCAGAACACACAGTTCGTATGGTGCAACTGTTTTCTCGAACTGTTGCGAAGCTCAGTTTGCTATACGCGCGGCTGATTTTCACCGGACTGCGACCTTGAAATTCGCACCGTTGTGCATTCGGAAGACTCTCAGCATCATCTTAAACCTGATGATTAAATCAGAGACGTTCATTACCGTTAAAGTGAATTCTAGTGTCCAATACTTCAAAGTCTTTGCGCTACTCTCACCCTGCTATTTCACACGAATAAATATTTCTGTCCGTGCAAGTTAAGTCCGACATATTTCAAAAGATTTAAGCAAAACTCTTGCGAACCTCTGTCAGCGTAAAGCTGATCCATGTTTGTTTCCCCTGTGTTTATCTGGACATCAGGTCTCCACTACGTACTTTTGCATTCCTGAATTACTCGTTTTTTCTACTTGATCGCGTTCGCCTAATCGGTTGACCTCGGACTTGATGAATTCGGTGGATTCGTTATTGAAGTTTTTCGAGCTGTTTTTCCTGATGTATTGTATTGTAATTTGGCACCATAGTTATAACAGTCCCCATTCTACGACCGTATGTACTGGACTAGAATGGGTTAATAAACAGACTGGGAATTTGTGGGATGTTTGTTCAATTCTGATTGCAACCATTCAGGCTCTAGTTTATCGGCAAAACATTGCAGGAAGGCTGAATATCAATTAGCGAGTCCGCTGTCGTCTGAGACACACTGTACGTATTTGCAAATGTGTACACGCAAACGATGATTAGGGATTAGGCTTGATTCTTTTACGCGAACAAATTCATTTTTCGATATAAATACATTTATGTTTATATAAGTTCCCCACTGATTGTGGAGAGATAAACGTAAATGTTTTCACACCTGTTAATATATGTAACCATTTTGATGGTTTGAGTGTGTATTTATTTACTACCGCAAAGCAAATCAGGATAGTGGAGAACAGCAAAATCCGTAAAGGATTTTATAGATAACGCAACTGAGAATCTCCAAATTCTGATTTTGTTATATTTACAAATCATTGCCTGTCCCACGATGTACAAACTACTTCAAAAAGAAATTATTTCATAGTATACGTTTGGTTGAATAAATGTTTCCGTGGGTCCATTTGGTGCATGTAATCGCGTTTTTATGCTAATTGCCGACTTGTTAAATTTTTGCTCTCTAAAGTTGTTACACATAGTTTTGGTTTACTTGTGCTCTCGACGACTTCATCCCTAGCAATCGAAGTCACTTCCGTATATCACTGTTGCCCAACGTTTCACGATACCAGCTGTAATTTCCGTTCACCAAAGCTTTGATATCTCATTCATTTGATTCCTTTTTTCACGTTTGGTTCCCACTAAATATGTATGTATATAGTATATTACATATTATATTGAAAAGTGAGAGTACAGATGCCCGAATAGTTTCATAACCTTTGCGCCTTTTGTTTACACAAAGTCTGTTCTTGGTTCTTGTTTGCCTACTTGTTTCACTCATCATTGCTAATATGACTTATCGTCTATAGTGCGATAACAGATGGTTCATTGAAGAAGAAATGTTTTGTGATAATTAGTTGACGGACGCCTTTGTCTTAAATGATTGAATACTCACAAATTGTCTAACGGAATTGACTTTTCACTGCATACTGCTGTCCACGTAGTTCCAGTCTTGGACATAAATCCTGATATGCTTTGGGTGCGTCACATCTGTGGGATATCGGCAGGTGCGTTAGACTTCTGACCTCCTTCTTAATGACAATGATGGTTTCTTGAGCAGTTAATCGACAGAGTAAAACACTCACTGCAAAGGTCTTATCCCAACTAGAGGTTTGAGGTTCAGATTGGTATCCGTCCAACAGATTATTACACTTCTATTGATGGCTTCAATAGATAGGGTTCAAGCATCAACAGTAACATCTGAGTAATCTAGGAATCTTTCCTCCAGGACGGTGACATCTGACTGGCTGTCCACAAAAACGTGAGTATCGAAGATTTAAGAGGTGACCACAACTTGCACCGAAAATACTTTTCGGTACAGCTGTTTATAAGAACGGAGTTGCACGACTCTAAATGTACTGCAATTTCTACCATAAGAAGACTGGGTCCTAGATGCAACAAGCTATCATTTCAGCCAATGTACACATTCACATTATAGCTCGTCCTTTATTTACAGTGAACGACTTTGTGGGTGATCTTGAGAAAGATAATAGAGTCCGTGTTTCACAATCATTAAACAGAATTTCTGGCCGAGCTGTAGATCATGAACCTGCCCACACAGGACACAGTTATCCGGAGGGAGTGAAACACATTCTCTGTATCTCTTATGTTAAAGCTCTTATGCACTTGCTGACGTCTGTTTATGTCTGCAACTCCTCTGAACTACACCACTGAGTCAGTGTGATAACTATAATAGGCAATGTGGTTGAACATGATATGGGCAATTTGAGCACGCTGAAAAATAAACTCAGGGAGATTTCCCAGAATGGCTTCCTGACTGAGGGCTACTACACGGTCTGCAACCTCTGCACACTTGTCACCTAGTGGTAACTTGAATATTCTCTCAAACTTGGTTACGGTGTCCAGTCTAACACAAATGTTCTTTCAAGATGCCCCACAAGCTGTACACTTAAGGATCCAACCAACAACTGGTTTCATATTGCAGGGTTTCTTACTGGTTTCTGTCCTGTGCCGGGACAACCGAAGTATCTCTGAAAAGTCGTATCTGATAAAAACCTAAATAACTTTGTTTAGGATATTCACGAAGTTAATTGCTTCTTGGTGAGGTCACTACCGTAACTGCTTTGGAGGTGCTCTATCGATCTGGAAACTCTTAACTTATCCACGTTATACGTCAACCAAACAAAAATAAGGCTGGCCTCACCCAGAGACTGAATCTCATGGGTTACTTGACTTCATATCTTCACATAAGCATCATACATAATAAAACTTAGGTAATACTCGGAAAATCAGGGTTCTTCATTAAACGTGGTGCATGAACTAGCTTGGAGTAGGTTCGACCCATTAACTTCGGTAAGACTGCTGTGATTACGTAGATTTAATACTAGATAACGAAGTCATGGAAGTTGTTGACCGGTTTGTGTATCTGGGAAGCTGCATCAGCAATCATGGTTGAGGTGTACGGAATGAAATATAGGCGCGTATTTCTAAGGCTAGAGAGCTGTTTACTAATCTGAGGCACTTATGGCGACAGAAAGGTGTCTCTCTGAAGCTGAAGGGTCGCGTATATCAGACAACAGTGAGGACTGTATTACTTTACGGCAGCGAAACATGGCCGCTCAGGGTAGATGTGAGCCGTCTTCAGGTGTTTGACCACCGATGTTTGCGTTCAATCGCTCGTATCGGGTGACACCAATGAGTAAGCAACGAGGAGGTTAGGAAGCGGGTGTTTGGCACTGATTATTAAACGAGTCCTTTTAGTCGGTCACTACATTTGCACAGACTTAGATGGTTGGGTCATGTGCTAAGGATGCCAGCTAACCTTTTGCCACACCGAGCACTGTTTGCCAACGCTGTGGCCGATTGGCATAAGGTGCGAGGTGGACAAATGATGACCTGGCTTAGACAAATGAAATCGTTCACGAAGGGGTTGGTCACTGTAGATCGGGTTCGTCTCCCTGGCTGGAACCCTCGCGACTCACAGAGTCGTTGGCTTTAAACTTTAGATGAGATGGTGGCTAACCGAGCTCAGTGGCGTGAATGTTGTCGTTGTTTGTTCGAGTTGTCTGTGAATTGAGTGCACTTAATGACGCGAGGCAGTGAAAGCCATAAGGAAGCTGTCTTGCTGATGACGCTCTACTTTCACTTACAGCTCGGTTGTTTGTTTGCAAGGTGTGGGTGCCTTGATGTTGTATTTTTAAATATAGACCTAGCTATTTTTAATGACCAGGTCCCCTCCCGTCTCTCTTTTCTCTTCTGTCTTTCTAAACAGGGTTTGTTTCTTCTTCATGGTTGTATGGCAGTTAAGCATCAGTGTGAACCACTGATGTATTGCTGTCTACGATGATGATGACTCAATAACAAGACAGACACAAGCCATCGAACTACACCAATTATAATTGTAATAGTTGAGCCAACTTTGAAAAATTGTTCATTTGCCTTGGCGGTCCTGGTGACTAGGTGATGCGTCAGACTGTGGCGGCATCAACTACAACAGTGCTTTAGACAAAATACGGAGTAGATGTGACCTGGCTATTTGTTTAATTTACAAACAACTTAGGTATTGTTTACTGATTTTGATTATATACCCAAGTTATTGTAATTACTGGCCAGACTCGATGGTTATTCAAACCGACGTCCACCGCACTAGAAAGAGAGCAACACTTCCTAACGTTAGTCTAATCCAAAGCGCCAAAGGTTATATATTTCCAGCCAGACGACCTAACTAGTTGATTGTGTTCCCTGCTAGCTACATACAGTTTTTTCTATACAGAAAGATTACTAACTGAAGAAAAGTTGACTCCCTTTGTGGATTCAACCTGTGTTTGATGATCGCATGTCATTTTGCATTTTGGATAATTTTAACTATCAACCTACTTTTAAAATAGGTAGGTTGTCAATTTATCAGCAGTGCTGCGATGCCAAAAGGGAAACTCTTTTTTTTCACAGCTTGATGTAAATTTTCTGTGCACTGTGTTCTCCGGAGCTAGTAACCTTTGACTGGGTGAACGCACTGATTTTTTGTCTTAATTGTCATACGTATTTAAGTAGTAGGAATCAGACAGAAATTTATTCTGTTGTACTGGTCCCGCACCTGGCTGAGTGGCATTGTTGTACTGACTACTCACCATTCAGTGACCAAAATGTTCATGTATTATCATATGCAAAGACATGCTTAAGAATGCACAATAATGACACAGAGAGAAGGTTGGCGAACCGAATGGAGCACACAACACGGGATAGTAAATTGTCGTTGATGCACTGGAAACTATTTCGAGGGATTACCACACCATTTGATGGTACAATTGTGTAGAGTCTTTAGGACTCATACTGGCGCTCGAACTAGGTAAGCCAGATGTACGCAAATGCGTTCCGACGTCTACGAAGAACGCAATTTTTTGCGAGAGTAGATAATTTGCAGATATTACATTGGCATCTGCATTGTTGCCTTACATGCAGTGTCGAACTGCGAATCGCGAACTTCATTTTAGACACAAAACCTTCGAGATAGAAAGCGGAAAATATATTCAAAATATATATATAATATATATTATATATATGTATATATATAATATGTTCAAAATATATTCATAAAACATTCACGATGGACGGTACAGTCTAAAAATCCGAACAAGAAAAATATATATTAGTTTGATTAGCAACGTCATTTGTAAAAATGTGCATAAGGCTATGACACAAGTAAACTATTAGGAAACAAAGACCTGAGTATTTAATCCTCCCGAAGTCAATTCACCCACAGAGTACAACAATGGCGTATGGACAGATGAAACTGTCTAACTTCTCTGGTTATTCGATCTTTGGAATCAGCCAATGACTGATGTATACGCGTGAAGGCATACGGCAAACTCAAACGGCGATGCGGCTAGTCGCTTGAGCAACGTCGAGAATCCTTGCCGAGACCGGCACGGAGGACCACTTATTTTCTGATCGTCATGCACCACCCAGATATATGGAATGTGTCATTAAGGGGGATTTCACAGGATTCCTCTTTGCACAAAGCTTAAAAGAGCTTCATGGAATTATATATCGCACCTGTCTTATCACAAATGTAGACATGACTCATGCCTCACGACAGTTATGTTCGCGTGGTTGGCGCAAACAGAAGACACAAAACTTCCGGTTTAGTTGCTCGTCGATTATAAGCTTCCAGGCTTACAAGTGTTATCCCTTGTCGGTGATGTTTATAGCGCCACAACAGACCACTGATGTTTTCCATCTTATTAATTAGTCAGCCTCCTTCTTCAGAAGCACTTCTTATGTTCCATCTGGTTAATCAGCATCTGTGAATATCGACGTAGTTCGTCGTGCGCTAGAACATCTTGAATCACCAACTATTATGCCATCGGAAAGTAATTTCTTTATTTCAATCATAAGATCTCCAGATTATGTGTGAACATCCTGTGGTTTTTCGTGTACATCATATAAGCACATGAAAAGATAACGATTGGGCATGGCCAAACAACCCGGTATGCAGTCGATAGGAAAGTGAACTTATCATCCTTGTTAAACGGACAGCTATCAAAATTCAATTGATTCGTAATGGAATCAGTGACTTCGCTGCGACAACAGACTTCCGTGGCTTAATGTAATCGTACAAACCAAACTTTAACGTATTCACTGACATGAACACCTCAAATTGAAGACTGATCTGGAGTGCGTGACAAACCTCTAATCTCGTAACAATTCAGGGTGATCAGGTCAATCAAGTCGAAAAATATCAACCGGTTCGTTATTGTCATTGTAGCCTTTGAATCAACACCATTACCATAGATCTTGTCGATTTTGTCGTCAATTACTTCAAATTCCAAATGGAATAATTTCAGTTATGCACGAAACACTATCCATTGCATCCGATTGAGGACTGACAACAATAAACTCTGCCGCACATTTCGCTGATTATTTATTCACGCAAAATTAATGGCATCACCTAAGTTTCGCAAATTCTGAACATACTCCATGGTGTTATCATCGTTTTTCACAGTCAAATTTGGAAAAGTTGACAGCTGTGCAATATTTTGAGCGACCGTGGTTGCTCATCCATTTTCCAAACTATAACCAACTTGTCGACTAACAGTTTGAAACACTCCATCGCAGTGTTATTTTGCCTAATTTCATATATCTCAGTACGTATGTTTCATCAACTGTTTTCCATCAACAAAGCAGAAGTAGGGATTATTATGATTAGTGTGTATGCGCGTGTAATCCTCTTGCTTTGTGGTGCGTAATACGAGTTGTAAATACACAGTATTTAATTGGTCGGCAATCGATGAACCACAGGTCATGTGAAATATTGGTATACAGTACGGCCCGAATGATTCGCAGAAAATTAGTGTAAAACGTATGTTAGTGATGGATATTGAGTGCACAAAAGAGAGTGTGGTCACAAACATATTGAGGAACCTGACTGGATTTCAGGTGCTAAACTTCGTTGAATCCACTTAGTCAGTCCAATCTCCACTACTGTTTTCGAAATTCTGTTCCGATTTCAATGGTTCTATTGTCGTCATATTTTCTAATACTAGTAGATTACGTTTGAGCAGTGTGGTGAAACACAGCAATGTTTATGGACAGGAAACCGACTCAACAACAGCGTGGACAGCTGAATGCAGATTTGCCCGTGAATGTGGGTACGCTTACCATTACCACAATGCTCCAAGTGAACAGTTCTGAAATGCTTCAAAGCTAAGGTGTCACATTCACTCATCGTATATCGAATGGGTGTGAATTATTTACCTATCACTGAAATATGCGTTGATCATTTTGTTCCACTCGTAAATGAGTTCTTATGTAAATTGTTTGAATTAACTGAAGTCTCCCATGTTTACTAGTACAAAAGACTAAACTGAGTTCACGGACAGGAAGCAGTTAACATAATTGAGAATTGTAATAGATGAGAACGAATTGTATTATTCACACCCAATATGAGCAGAAATCTGAGTGGTATGTCAATAATTATGATGTTTCACTACGGATTTCAAGTGCTCGTTCGCACACATATGATTCGGCTGCGATCTAACTCTGTGCTTATTGGAGATATTAGGCAGGTTCACCGCGATTACAGCATCGTGTACAGTTTCGACTGCATGAACTATAAAGTGAATACGTCATTATCACTTGCGTATTTTCTTCTCGTACCTGATGATTCGCCTTCATGAATGTGAGCAATTCTAAGCCAAATTGCCACTCAGATTGAAATATCGTTGTTGCTTATTCTTGCATATTCTCTGTTTGAAGGCACGGTCTCCATAGCTTCATAGAATGTGAGTAACAGCTACTGTCCATACATTCAATTACACCCTTGTTGAAAGCGAGTCATGACTTGCTGCTCGCTGTCCTAATGATATGGACCAGCTGGTTATGAACCGACTTCGGTCTGCCTCACGGAATTATCGGCAGTGCATGATCGATGTGGAGTTTGGAAGTGCACTCCGAACCAATAATTCGGTGTGGATGATTTTCATTTCCTCTGTCCTACTTCTCAGTAGCAAGCACCTGTTTCAAGTGTCGTGGCAGTCACTATACACAATTCGGGTTTGGTCATCAAGTTTGAACTACGTTACCGTCGGAGTAGAATGCGTTGAGAACTCAAAGATTAACTCAAGCGATATACTACGGACGGGTTCATGAAAAGCGAGTGAAATTGTGCGAGTTTAGTGAGATTGGGCATAACTGATGCATCAGGGCAAACTGTTTTAGTCTGCATACCAATAGCAGTTTTGGACATCACGAACTCGGTTCATGAGTGTTGGTTCCGGAGCAGTTGATCAGCAATGCCAGAAGGAGTTTCACAATCACCAGAAGTTTGAGATGACTAACGCATGGTTTCCGTATGACGTCAAGAGTGGAGGAATGGACGAGCTCTGATCGAAAACTGTTTAGGACTTCAGTGTAATATACGAAACAATAGAAACGAAGCATACAGGACTACATCGAAGGTTGTCAGATTGAAATTGAGGAAATACACAATATTATTAGCCATGGCAAGTTGAACGATTTAAGAAATTAAAATTGAGTTCACGTCGGACACTTCAGAGGAGACATCAACAAGACGAGTGGTCAGAACTGTGCGTTTTTTGTAGGGATCTTTAGATTGGCCGAACGAGTGTTGCTGAATAAGTATGAATTTACAGTGTGTGCTGGTAGGGACCCATCTACCACGAAACATAATTTATGAACCTGCGAGATTACTCGATGTAGTTTTACTTGTGACAACCTGAATACCATGGATGTCCAGACAGTAGACTCACTACTACGATACCTCTCTCATTTAGCGCCTGCCATCATTAAACAGAAAATATGCAGTGCCTATGAAACTACTGAGCTCAATGTACTGACTTATGGGTGTTTTAAAAAGTCTACAAAAGTTGCACATTTCTTTACCAACCGACTTTATTAACATGCGTTTGAATATGTGAACTGTGTGTTCATGGATGATAACCGGGATAGAACGAGGTTCATAATGTACGGAAAAGGCTTCAGCTAAAGCACAACATTTATTATGTAACTCTGTTGCTCCTATGCCACGTGCGCGCTCGCGTTTATGAATCGGAATTCTGGTTCACAACACACCCGGTTTCTGCCTACACCTGGTGTGCGCTTCTGCTCGATTTGTGTGTGCGACCGATGCCTTCTGTCGGGAGGTTTGCTGCCTGTCTTTCCTCGTCCGTTGGTCCGATCTCTTTGGACGATGTCTCATCCTGTCGCCCGTGCTATCCAAAATCCGCTGTCTATGGGCTTTTCGACATACACAGCTGTCGCGTTGAGGTATTCTACCGAATATGTTTATACTCACACTTACGGTTTCGCAATACACTACAACATGTGCTGGTGATTAACAGTCGGATCACCAGTGATTCGTGGTGAGGTCTAAAGATACCGGGTGCCTATGGTGTGAAGCAAAACTGCTTTCTCAAAGCGTTGGTCAAAACAGATGCCGAATGAATGGCAGAAATTGAATATAAAATATTACTTGAAAAACACTGCATATTTGGTCTGAAAATTTTTGACATTCCCAAGTAAACAATGTTTTTAATATATGGACAGACCAAAAATGAGGTGAATAATGCTGGCGCCAAACTAGGACACTCTGGCCATATATTTAGAACGTGTGACATGGGCACCTGGATGTATTCAATCTTAATCGACTCACTGAAGTATCTTAAAACAGCTGCATCTGTGAATGCATTTGCGCAGAGTCTGCAGGCACACATTCAGGACTATCCGACTAGTTGAGTTAGAGTGGAGACAGACTCAACTTCTCAATGTTGTTGATAATCAGCTGTCGTGTATGTTGTATGATGTAGAACAGGGGCACCATGCCAGTTAGGCTACGTTTGAAAGTATACTTCACCCATTTTCACCAAATTCTTCTGG
>LUCH01004148.1:0-25479 GCA_013368495.1 Paragonimus heterotremus | reverse complement strand
ATATAGATTCTCGATGTAATGTTATTTTACCAACAGCTTGTTTATCAGCCGTTGCAAGTCTGATCAAATTGGATCAATAGGTTTCTACTTTCTGATTGGTTGATTGTCGGACTGGTCACATCTGTGGTTATCATGATGTGTAGTCAGGACATTGGTTAATTTCATGTTGAACATCACCTACTGGGAAGTCTATGGGAATGCGACAGGTGTGATCAACTGAGTGTGATGTTCAACTTGAAACATAACTTTCGTTTTTGGTCCCGTACTGAGTGGCAGAAATCCAGTATATACTCTCACCCCTACTGTTCTGACTGAGCACGGTTGGCAAGGTTCTAACACAGACGGCTTTGCTTTAATTAGCTGTGGTAAGTGTCATCATTTTTATACTAATTCTTTCTCGTTCGCGTCTTTCTTTTCATCTTATGTCTCTGGCTGCAAAAGAGCACCGAACACATTTCCCTATAATCATTCGGAAAATAACCAAAATATGGGCACTCCTGCGTCTTCAGATGACCACTCAAAATATTTCACTAATTTATGAATTCTCACTACCACTCGACATGAAGTGATCCCGTAGGTCACCTGCGAAATCACAAAAGTACACTTTTTATGTGATGTTATTTGGCAAATGCCCATGGCCTCGTGCCGGATGGTGAAGGTCGTAAAGCACACTTCAGTAGACCGCTGGTTATGCTCAATTACAATACCACAGAAAGTGACAGATAGTAGCATGTGATGGCGGCAGTCTGTGATCAAAAGACGGTCAAGTTACTTGTCTGAAGAATGGTGTGATTATCCGTTTTGATAAACCCTCAAACCCCATATGTACTCAGTGTACAAAGACCGCCTCCATGTTTCAAGTAGTTCTGAAAGCGGAATAGGTTGAACAATCTACCGTCACTTAAAACTGTATTGATCAATGTTCTCATTTCGGCTGCATTACTGAGAGATAATACTCCAAGTGACCCGCACATACTATCTGAACCTAGTATCTAAAAGACAAAATCGGGTTAATCAGCCTAACGTGAGTACCACTACACATCCAGCCGTACATACACACACTCGTGGTCATAGCTACGCATTCAGTTGATCGCTGCTTGTACACTGGTATACCAGAAGCACGTAAAACAGCGGAACGCGCCTGAACTCAAAGCAGTCAACTCTGTAGATAGATCTAACGACGACAGCAAACACGTTCTCTACAAACACTGTTGTTTTAAACTTTCACACATTTTCTCAACAATGAAGATCCAAAGTATGACTTGACATTTGTCCATCGGCGATCGTTGAAATCGTCCTTGCAGATGCTCTTCTTAGCGTGGCTCCGAGTTCCACTCATCTTTCTTCGCAGTTTGTTGATATGCTCTGCGGTGTATTTTTCTTTTGTCTGTTTGAGTTGTCAGTCTCTTGTGCGAAAACGTTCAACAGTCGTGGGGGCCCTTTGGACAAAGTGACCTCAAACACGTTCGGCAGAATTAAAGTTAGGTGGTTGGGCATAGCACATTTAGCAAACGATTGAATGCTTGTACACATGAGGTCCATTTAGTCTGAGTAATGTTATCTTTAAATATCCGGACACTGTACTTGGAATAAAATTTTGTTACGATGAATAATGAAGGCTAAACCTATCGGCAATCATCGGTTAACTCCGTTCTCTTGACATCTTCTGTCATCTTTTTTGGCAGGCGCCCTCATGTCGTTACCCAATTACTCGCCCTCAGTTTTTCATATATATATATATATATATATATTCAGTTAACTGAACTGGGATTGCGATTCGCCAGTTCGTCTCCTGCGCTCTAACCTATTAGCAATGCAACTTTTTCCCGTAACATATTAGAACAGAGAAGTCAGATTCAGTTTTTGGACAATGTATCTCTCGAACACACTTCGCTGCACCTCATCAGATATTTAGTGCAGTCTGTGGGTTTACAAAGCAACGCTAAATAAACATTGTGAAACTAAAAAAATAAAATCAACGATTACGCAAACACACACACACATCTATACATATCAGTTACCAGGGTAATCTGGTACTGACAAACAAGTATTTCTGTACACAGAGGGATGGCTTCTGTTTGCTAATTGCTACCGCCCCCGTGAACCGGAGAATCCTTCGATTTTTTCCTGAGTAACATATCCGAAAAGTCTTCTTCAGGTTCATTTGAGGTGGACATGTCAACAGGTGTCGAGCGATCAATGACTCCAATTCCTTCTGACTTGTCACATTCTGACGTGCGTCTGACTTGAAGCTACCCCTCTGTGTACAGATTGCTCTGGTAACTGATGTGCATGGATGTACGTGAGTGTGCGTGTTTGTGTGGTTGCTTATTTTGTTGTTTAGCTTCAAAATGTTTACTGAACTTTGCCATATAAACTCACAGACTGCAGTAAGCACCTGATGAGGTGCAGTGAAATGTGCCCGAGAAGTACATTGTGCAAAAATCTCTTTCTGACTTCTCTCTAACTGATTGTCGGACGTTTGACCTTTTTCAGTCAATAAACCGTGCAAGGTATGATCAGTCTGCATGTCATGCACGTAGTTGAACAAAAATTAGTGACTAGATGAGCAACCGGCATTAGTTGAGGCCAGTGTAAACGTTGGCTACCTTGTTGCTAATCACACCAACAAACAACACCGATAGATTATTTCATTCGTTGTAGATGGATCAATACCACACAATTGAATTTATGCAAACAGGCAACAGGTCTGAATGATGAGAGTGAACTTACATACATAAATGATTCACACGGGTGAGCATTGAAAACCACCCGGTCAGGTTTGTTTTAAAAGTTCCTATGTATACCACAACCTGGTGAATGCAAAAAGGGGTTGATGTCTCAGTAGATATCGGTCTAATTCCTATTAATTTACAATTGATACGGTATTTTTTATCTCACATCGGTTGTCGGGTTTTATGGACGCAGCATTCTAACCAACCGTCCTCATTCGCAGAGTGGCATACACCGTGTTTCAAAACTTACCTATCTTTTACAAATATCCAGTTTCGAGATCCTATATGAGTTCACGTTCGCACTTTCTAAACGTGTAACAACTCAAAATTCGGACGGATTCAAAGGATATTTTCCGCATATCACAGGTTACCGATCCATCAACCAGTGAATACGTAAACGGTGTGCAATAGTATGTTCACGTTAAGTGAAGACAAGTATGAGTAACCACGTACAACACACTGCTATTAGAACGCAATGAGGTGTGCATGAGAGGCCCCGATTTCGGAACCAGTACAGAGTACGATCAAGTATTGTCACTAGTTTCACTGGATAATTTGTCAGTAAACTGACGTAAATGTCACTGGCCTCGATCGGTACAAATCTACCCCTATCTGTGTGTTTCAGGTGTTAACTACACTCCATCCACTATACACACGTGTCTCCCTTCACTGCAGTCACAAGCCCAAACATTCCCTAAGGTATCTGCGAAGACTCGACCTTTTGAAATTGTGGATGGGACACGTATTTCTGATGACTGACTTCCACTTCCAATGTCATCAACTTCCGTCAATGAGGTCGCACGACTCACTTGGTTCAGAACAGCTCAGAAATTGGGAACAGCTAATTGTCATTCGCACGGACATTCATGCCTCAGCAACCAGTGTGTACTTACAAAACTTTCTAATTCATACAGTCATCGTTTTTCGAAATTGCTCCCAGCAAATATCACCGTTTGTGGTTAATCAAGGTTGAAAGTTAGGTGAGGTTACACGTGACAAACGAAACAGTGTTTCTTGTCCTCGATAAACCTCGAGAAATGTCTTGGTCAGCGACTCTACGCCGTATGAAATTTAAAACAGTTATTTCCCTTCGACAGTTTGAAGAAAACAGTCAGAAGACAGTAGGCTAATAGATTGGCTCGTCAATACCAAGTAATCAATAAAATGGAAAACTTTCAATTTGAAGTCTACACCACTTGGGGCCATGAACAAGGTAAACAAGCAACAGAACAGCAAATCGTGTTATCTGGATGACACTGCAAAATAGATCCACAACAACCCAGGGCACACAAATAATTGTTTTTGGACACACAACTCAGAATTGGATCGGTTTCTGGCGACGACACCAAGAAGCTTTAGGTACTATGGGTTATCGTAATGTATTATTATGATGTAGACTGAGGTAATGTGCACATTGTGGTCAGTTGACAAGATGTGTCGTCCGATCGACAAAGCTCGAGGCTTACGATTCACCGTGGCTACCGTGTCCGGCTGTGAATCCGATTTGTCAACCTATTTGGGTACATGTTCCTTCACTCTGAAGTTCTTTCTATATACCTTGCTCCGCAGTTACATGGGAGTAGGTACACACAGTATGATTTGGGGCCAGTAGGTTTATCTTCGTTGATTGTAGGCACAGGTAACCTGTGTGTCTGATTAATAACCCGCAGGTCGGCGATACTGTAAGTCCGGTTCAACGGAGGGACAATTCTTTAGGTTGCCCGCAACATCTCGACATCTCTTTTGAAGGGTAGCTCGAGGCATACTAATTTCCTGGGGACCTAATCATTCGTATTGCCTTTAGGTTTCGATCCGCTGTGAGCCGTAGGCTGTTCTGGACCTAAGTTGTAGTGTCATTCAAACCACATGACTTGATGTTTTGTTGTTCGTTTCTTCGTCCATACACCCACCTACCCCTAAGTACTGTGGACGTTAAACTGAAAGTATTCTGCGTAAATAGCTTTCTGGCACTGACGAGTCCATACCATATGCTACAATTAACTGGTGTTTTTCTTCCAAATGTTTTATCTATATGGGATTTCCTCGAATCTGCCAACCGAGTCCGATGAGCTTTTACAACTAGGTAGTTAGTAATCACCCAGTAACAATAAAAAGCTTGATTAAATGAAAATTCTGTTCGAGGCGTCACTCAATGGAGAGCTGAACTGGAATATTCTGGGTGAAATGATGAAATCGCAAGAAAAAAATTAAAAAGAGAACTGAAATACATATGCTCAGTCGGAAGCTGTGTTGTGAATGCAAACACACTACTTCCTGTGGGACGTTATCATTTCGGATGATTATTACATCCAGTGATTCGTACGATCATGTTACTTACAGCCTATCGAGCGACAACTAACACAGTTGCTGGACGGAACTCTCGAGATCTTCACTGTTTGTAACTACATCGTTGACCGACTGCTTGTAGTTTGGGCGCAATCGTTCACAGACATGGTGAGAAATGCCTCGTGAATTAGACAGTCAGCACACGCATGTATTATGCTGCAAAATCATAACAAACGTAGAACTTTTAGTGACCGACTAACTTCTACAGTAACACTCTAACAGTGCCTAGTTCCAGTCTACTAATCGAACAGTGGAAGGTCACCCACACTTTGTTATACTTGAAATTGCAATTTCAGCCTGAGTGATCTGTTATCAAACCGTTTAACTGCGTATTCTTTACAATCATGTTGATCACATCACGTGTTATGCTGTCTATCAATGGTTCAGGGCCCCTTCATTTATGTTTTCTGTTCTGTACCATTTAACCCTGGCGCCATCAAATCAATGTACGTTGTAGTTGCCTTGGTCTAAGTATAACCATTTTATTGCATAAGTTATTTAACACAGTTAACTGAACAATTTTGAAAACTTCTAACAATTGTTAAGGGTTCACGTGATTAGTTGGTATAATTCAAATTCAGTAACATTATTCTTAAGTGGTATCACTGCATAAATCCTTACAAGTGTATACATATATGAATATTTATGAACCTTGTCACTTGATGGTTTGTCACAAACTATCGCTGAGTATACTAGAACTGAGGAATATCCTGGATGAAAAATGTCACTTGTGTGCAAATCGGCCAAAAAGTTTGAGGCCAACTGATTCAGAATCTCACACGAAGGTCAATATTTTGGGATGGGGTATCCGGTCGCACACCCCGTTAAGCTAACGTTACAACTACGTAATACAGGGCCGTCTCAGTAGGTGTCCAAACACTGTACGAATGCATCAGAGTCTGTAACATACAGCACTGATAAAAGTTGCCTCATCAAGTGAGCACTAGTACGCTGAGATAGATGACAAGTGTTAGTAATCGAATGTGGTGGAACTGCGTACGACGCACAAAAAAGCACCAGTGCGTCGTGAAAATGTTCAAAATTAGAAACATCCCAAGCGTAAGACATGCAAACCTGAACATGACTGTGATGAGCTAGTCTCATCCGATGGCATTTGTGTGTAACATTGTATCTGGTTGAACAATTACATCTGTGAACAATAGCCACGGTCGTTCGTGACTAGCAGTTGAACCACCTGATCGTGACTAGTAAAAGCGGCACTTAAAATATTGTATCCTTGCTACCTCTAACTATCCCTGAACAAATCACGCTTTAATTTGTCAGTACCAAAACTTACTCCCTCGGAATTCAGAGTAGGTCACGTAAGGATTCCAAGCGAGGCCCACGTCTGAATGCCTGCTGATCAGGGGGTTCTCTGGTTCTCCATTGTCACCGGACTCATCAGCCTGATTACTCAAAACCGGCGTGGAGTTTGAGCGCCAATTAACTGTGGATAGTGACTCCTGCGTGTCCGTTTTGTTATGCGAATTCCAAATAAACCAAATAACCATCTCAAGTATGGTGGCACTTAACATAAGCGCACCAAAAACGGAAGCCAGTACGCTGTGCTTGGAGGACAGAGATAAAACAAGTGATAGATGAAAGTGAAAGGCGTGTCGAATACGAAAAATAATACAAGTCTTACTTTATTAGTCTACATATCTGTAAACGCAGTGGTCAAGTGAGTGAGAAATCCGGCTTCTTCAGCACAAAAATACAGACTAAGCCTGGTCGTCGGACTGTCTTTGTTCTTTTGACATAGACATGATCACAGTCGTATTACTGATAAGTATTGTGGCATACGTGATAAATCAAACTAGAACCAACTATAAACACTTTGGACTTCTGGTGGATTCGAGCGAAAACAGAAACAGAATGCCCAAAGACGACACTTGCTCTACTAGTTGAGATGCGAAAGCACATAGATTGTTCAGAAATACCAAATTTGGACTCCGTTACCTACCCAGTCCATTGTCATATGGAATTAACGGGATGATCTAGAAAACTGACTGTCCCAATACACTTTCTGAATCAATTCATGCTAGAATCCATGGTCACAGTCTGTCATAATGTACAGGTGTGTCAATGCACACTAACAGCCACGTAGACTGATGTGCTGCTTTCTCTGTTTCCTAGTTTAGGATTATTTCTGACAAATGTCTGATTCCTTGATAACATTTCAACTGAAGAAATAACATGGACATACGTTCTCAAATACCAAGTCTACAACCTAGTCAATAGATTGGCTAGGCGAGGTGTAGTAGGAGGTGACAGTCGTACCCGTCCGGATTCAAAGCGACTTTGATTACCGTGCATGTCTGGGCATTTGTGTTACGTCCGGAGCTCAGATGTTTAAAAAGTTATGGGTGATCAGCTAAAAGAACCATACTAACCAATGCAACGTGATCTTGTGATGATCTAACCAATCAGCATGGTATATCAAAAAGACAAACAAAAAATGCTATACACAAAGCTCAGCGTAGCGAGACTTATCAGATGAGAGTACAAAAATATTCCAGATTGAAAAGTAGGTGAACCCTTCAAAAGTCCTATATCTAGTGAAACAGTAGTCGATTGCTCGTCAACCCAGAAAAAAGCGAAATACCTAGATCAGTCCTCATCTATGAGAGTTGGTATTGTGTCCCATGTAAGTTTGTGTCAGTCTGTCAGTGATGGTCAGGTAGTATAATACCAGACGTGTTGTACTGAAACAAATATATTCGTAGGATCTAGAGTCAGACGAATAACCCAGAGCGCAAATCTAAACAATTGACATCAGCCCTGGCTAATCTGAGGCACCAAAGATATAACTCAAGCTATTTCCATAGAAGACGGTATCAGTTTTTCTGTCATTTACCAAAAAATACGCACAGCCTTTTTTTCTCAGTTCAACAATATCTACTGTTGATCGCAAGTTTTTTTGAGCTTCATCGGATTTGAAGAGGTGTCGGGTCACTACATACCCGTCAGATAATCCCACCTGACAGAACAGCTTTGTACTTGGTGGTGGTGGTTCTTTATCCATGCGTGTCGCGCTGATGGACGAACAATTTTACTCCAAAAAACCTGAACTGAGATCCTCGGAACGTTAAGAATTATGCTTTCCTCGCCTGCTGAAAGGTGACTCAAGGTGTGACATGAAACAGGTGTGAAGTGTAGACAAATTTGAGCACTATATTTTTGACGAGCTTATAAAACAGTTTGTGCTATGATCCATGCCAAAAACAAATAAGCTTTCCTTAAAATTTGAATATGTTCTACATTGCTTGTTGCTTACAGTGCTCAGATGCAAATCTGTTCTTGCTTCAAGAGCCACAGAATGCAAAACATACTAAAGTGAACCACCTCGGTTCTGTAGAAGTTCATTCAAGTGTCTGGTTAATCACTTTCGACCTACCCTCTATGTTCTCACTTACTGAGTGTTTACAGTATTGATTTCATTTTAGACTAGGTCTTCCATCAGCTTCTTTCGAAAGGAAATCCGAGTTCTGCCCAAGTTAGAGTTCATAAGTAGCGTATATCGTTGTCAAGACATGGAGTTGAACTCCGGTCCGCGTTCTCTTGAGATAGCCATGCTGATCATTGCTTAAATGACCTCACTCTGGAGATGACCGGGTCAGCACGTACTTAACTATATTCCAGCTATAGCCAACCAACAATTCATAACCCTGTCTACTCATCAGTAATCTATTTAGTCATAGCAACGCAAAACCATATATTACAACGACCAATATTACTTGAAACTGTTCGCTCACATCCCAAAACAAACTAACGGTTCATAATAAGAGAACATCCCGTTAGAATGTACGGTGTCGCGGCGCTCACCGATGGCCGTTTAGGTAGACCAGCTGGTCTTTAGCGAAAGAGACTGTTCACCGACAATCAGTTGGGTAATTTCTATTTTCGTGGCTGCCATTTCAGTGCATTCATTTCTAAAAATAATGTGTGTGTGAGAGTCAGGTGGTTTATACAGGACGGTTTTTTGCTATTTTCGCCGTATTAGTCCCGTTGATTGTTTTTAGCTCTCAAACAACTTATTCCAGTTATTCCTTTATTATATTCCGCAACTTCTGCTGTCAGAGATGGTATGAATTGCAAGGCTTTCATACCGGAAATGAGCGAGTACGGTCATCATCCTCGCCTTCATTTGTGACAAGCCATAATTTATTAATCCACAGCCTGTTGGTCAGGGAGGACGACACAATGTGTTTGGTATAGTGTACGATTGTTTGGCTAAACTAGGAACTTGACCTCACCCTTTCAGTTTGTGTCTTTCCCAACTGAGACATTAGGCTAAGTTTCGCCTCACAATCTCTTCCCTTCTCACATTTGGGAGCCACCTACGTGAGCAGACATCTATAATTTGGTAGTTAAAATCGTCCGGCAGACTTCATCCTGACACCTCCTTCACACTCGCGATATTTGTTTGTATAAGCCAGCTCCGGATCTCATGATCCCTGTCTAGGGTGAGATAAGTAGGATATATGTGGTGGATTAACAACGAATGTTTTGACAAAACTATTGAACATAAAAATACCTGTTCCACACCCAGTCCTAATAGACAAAATCATGAGTAATTAATTACACAGTTAGACGTGCACATCCAAAAAACTTAGTTGGTTATAACATTTGTATATGTTTGTCTGTGTTACTCAATCCTGTTTCAAATTGACAAAATTTAGTGAACCAAGCGTAAGCGCCACAAAATTGTGGTTTAAATCACTCACATAGCAAAATAGAACCATGAATCCTTTGGAAGACCTTCTGGGCTGCTATGGCAATAGGTGGCGACTTCATCTACCTGGAGAGAAGAATTTGCAAAAACTGTTTACATTACGCATATACATTTGCGTGAAGCTTATTGTTTATACCTTTGTTTAACCATTCAATAACTTCCGCCGGATAACATGATTTTGGAAGGCAAATCCCAAGACTTATTCCAAAATGCTACAAGAATATTTTGGAAAACCGCATGCTTACCATTGTAACTGGGACTTTGAATGGGAATGGTAATTTGAATAACACTGTACAGTAGTGTGAGGACATAGATACACCTGTTGCTTGTAATTTTTCAGGTATATTAAGACAAAGTTCAAAGCTGCCCAGCCATTCGATGGCTCCGCCACTGATAGCAGGTGGAGGTCGCCCGACTGCATCAAGCCCTTTGGTGGAGAATCAAACATCGCTGAATCACCTCAACAAAACTTACAGAGTAAACATTCTTTATCCCGGTGATAAATACCAGAAATTATTGACTCCAGATCATGTAAACATTCCGGGTTGCCAGCATCGGTCCGTAGACTTTGAAATACATTCGTATTGTGCCAAAGGCGCAGAGTGAGCTGTTCTTGATACAGATTTAACTGCTTCACAAGGATGGTACGAGTCTCAGTGTTGGCAAGTACTATAAGATTCTGTATTGCCGACTTGAACGAATACACCGGATGGACATCTGGTGGTTTTGATTCGGTTATCAAGATACACATCACCATCAGAAGCGTGGAAGTACAAGGTGCATAGTGGACAAGTTTATGCATACTTCTGCGCTACTGACATGAAGGGAAAAAATATGGAAATGTATGTTTGCTTCATTGGTTGGACAACAACTCGTGAATCCAAAAGTGAAGTATGAATTTGTACAAAATTAGTACCTGTCATCATAATACGTAGGTTTTATTATAGTATCGCCTGAATTATTCACGTTATCAGGGTAGTCAAATGAGGTGACAGATTGTACATCACAGCTATCGAGTGGATCAGTAGGTTAACCGCGTCTACAAAAAAGTCTTATGCGGACCGACAACTGACATCAGATGGGTCGATGGTGGAAAAGAAATTAGACGGACAATGTTCGAACGGAGCAGATAAGGTCAGCAAAGAAGTTAAATAATGAGTATTTGAAGGGGACAGCAAGCGGCGATGGTGTTGAGTGAAGACGAGAAGGAGGAAGTGGAGGAAACTGAGATCAGTTGTGCGTATTCCGAAATAAAATTCGACTGACGACAGTCAGATTACTGAAAACATTGTCATCCTCATCATCACAGACTACAACAGTTTTACAGCCTGGTATGGCTTTTACTGTGACCAGGAGGACAACCTCTAAGGAGTACAGGATCTGTACAGATTTTCTTATTCTTATCCCAGTTTCAGTATTCAGATGATGGCAGTCCCAGACGTGGTTGTGTCACGTCCACTTCAAGTCATTTCCGGCCAGGATAGCAGAAGAGCAGAGCATGACAATATGACTTTGTGGTTTATCACGCTAGTAAAACTCACCGCAAAATCAAGTATAACCGCTGTTCACTTTATAAGTCAATGATCATACAAGCACATACGGACTAATCTGAGCGGGCCCAGAAAACAAAAGTGAAATGTTCGCCTGAGGTGATATGCGGTAGATTTGAAGGCATAGATCATTTTAACTCATGGAAATGGAGTGGCTTTTTTTCAAATATATAAAGAGACAAAGATACTACTGGGTGGACAGGTAACAGATTAAAACGTGACTAGGCACCAACTGACTACTATCTTTGAAACTTTCTGTTTCAAGACAAGAAGGTCAGTAACGTGTTTGCATTTGTGAGTACAACTGCACTGACTTAACTAGAACCGTTGGACAATTTGTTCTTTCACAAGGCAACTGAGCTTTGTGCATTTCAGTTAGTTATTCAGATAAGTCAAGGTGGTTAACGACTGAATAAAGTTCAAGTGTATCTAACAGCAGATTCAGATTTCTTGTTGCTGAATAGAACACGGAGTTTCTGCTGCCCAAATTTAGAAATGACTGATTAAGATAACGTCCCAAAATCGATTATCCCCCTGCATCTCGTAAAATACTGAACCACAGAGCTTCTGAGAAATTCTGGTACCTAATCTGGTTGTTTCCGATCAGAGTAACAGAAGTAAATTATTTACTGCGTTTCCACTACTCTGGGCTGCACTTCAAATTGCCTATAGTTTTGTCGTTGTATTTTTGCCTTTTGCAGGGGTTTTATTGCTTTATTTAGCTGGATGACATTCGCCAGTGTCCTCAAACAATGAGCGAGTGTTTACTCTGCTGACGTGGAATAGCTGGTTGGTAGAAGGATACCTGTCTTTTGAACCCGGATCAGTTGACGATCACCAAAAGACAATGGGCGCGTGGGACGAAATCCAGATTCTCTATCTTGTCGTGGGACACGACTAACCTTCAAGTTTATGTGGCGTTCACTAATGTTCACGAACACTGATGCGCATTGTCATCAGTGGGTCCGTCTTTTGTGCAGGTGCAGTTAGTGGAAATGTTACACTTCCATCCATCCGTGTCCGTCTTGTTCTGCTGTTGACTGGTCTGTTCATAGCCTTGGCTCTACCATCCAGCCTAGTCCAATTATGTTCGGCTTCAGACATACATCGAAACAGTAGCTGCCTTTCCTCTGAATATTGCAAAAGACGGTTGTATAATCAACTATTCATAAAAGTGTAAAATGTCACCGAAAGTATTCTTGGCCGTGCGTTTGGTGTCCTTTCGGCTTTCTGGTTGACCTCTATGTGTAGGAAAACATCATAGTAATAGATGACGCACTATGTGGCTGAAGTCGAATGCCGATACTATCGTTGTCAACTAGTACATGTTCGTTTCTTGTGCTGACACTGAAATCGTCTCCTACCGTGGTTGTGTCAGACTTTTTTTGTCCTGTCTATTGTTAACTGTTGAGCCGACTGATGCTTGGTTTTTGTTAGTTTTGAGAACGATGATAATACTCATTAGTCCTTTTCGGTTAAACATACTGCACTTTTGTCTCGTGCAGGAACAATACTGCGACTGATGCCACTCGCCTCGATTCAGGCAGAATATCAGGGACCTTGCATATCTACCCCGATTAATTTTCTTACTGTCTCAATGCACAAGTGTAACAGATGAAATTCCCACGCGGTGATCGTTCTGTTACACCCGGTTGAACTTTAGTGATCACTGAAGTCGCTGGCTACAAAAGCCATTTTGAATAACGGTGTGTAACCGTCAATGACGCACTTGCATTCATACTCTTTATAGTCATCCCGCTAAGCCTCGTTTTATCAGATCATCTCTACTTAATACTTGTTTCCTCCTTCATATTCTTCACTTTGCTTTTACAATCAGCAACGACCTGAACCACAGAACCTTCTGATCTTCCACATGGCTGTTGTGGAAGAATAAATGGAGGACATGCAGCCGCAGCAAATTTGCGGCCCCGGATCTCTTCACGACAGCCATCTGCAGAACTACGGAGATCAGCGGGAATGTTGTGAATTAAAGCAGTAAAACATCAACTGCGTAGTACATTTTTGACTACTGCATTTGTGAGTTCCGCGATAGCATTATGAATGATGTGATACTTAATATTCACTTGTAACAGAAGCTTCTGGAACAACTTTTAAAAACCTAAGGGGTACACAAATTATTTATTGCACTAACTTCACTGCCTTGGATACTAAATCTTTCTTAGAGAACTTCTCATAGTTTTACAGCAGCGAAAACATGAGGCATTCCAAAATGCCGTGGAAAAAAGTGGTCAGAAAAGTGTAAATCATATAAAAACAGAAACAAACTGAACACTTCACGTGAACCCTAAGCCCATTTTAGACCTCCAAAGTAAAAACACAGTGGCAACTGACATCCTATCTGTTTACCGCCCGCGCAGAAATTTCATTATTGGCACTCCTTCCTTAGGCTGCTTTCCGAGCCCTGTTATAATATTCTCACATAACCAAACGAGGAAGTATACTTACCAGTCATCAGAATATGTTGCATATCTTACAAAAACTGACAACTAAATTATAACCATGAACCCAGCAATGAGATGGCGGACAATAGTGGATGCGGACACTCTGTTGTGTCTCTACTACCAAACAGTTATAGTTAGGAATGTTTGTCTAAGACTAGTAAAGTGAGAAGAACAATTACTAAACATCACAACAATCCGAATTTCTTACATTTCGCTCAGGTGCTGGCAATTAACCGTCTCAAGTCAGATATGTGTGCGCAACAACAATCGTATACCAGCCTTTATTTCTGAAGGACGTAGTCAACTGGGTATTTTTTCAATATCACGACTCCAAAATGCGTTTTTTACCACCACTATTTCTGACAGCTGGACAAAAGCCTAGGCACCACTTTTAAGGTGAGTCACACCGAGAGTCAGAGTATCTTCTTGTCGGGCTCCTGGTTATCGTGAATGAATGAATGAATGACAAGGTGTTATCGTGAGAAAGACGTTCCTGGCACTTTCAAAATTCTACAGACGTCGATAAGGTGGCCATCATATTACGACCAAAACATAATTACAGTTTGTTGTCAGTTTCCGCTTTTGGCCACTACTTGCTTCAACAACCTGCGACAAAGTAAATATTTGCGGGTTAGTGAAACATCTTGTTGTGCTTGACCTTAGATATGACTGTATGATCACGAACTATAACTATTTTCAAACAGAGATGACCACCGTTTCTTGGGTTTTGTCTTCACTGCTTGTTCTTGCGTATTACACGCTGCCTTGTTTATTTTTAAAAACTACCACACAGTTGTTGTTTAACCTACACCAATGACAGTCATTAGGCGGAATAAGTGACCGAATCAGTTATGCTACCGTATACTCATATTCATTTTAAAGAAGCTTCATGCTTGAACTTATTACCGATTAATCAGACCTGGACATTGTCGGAAAATATGAACCGCCATTAGAAATCGATGTACCTGTCTAGTTTCTGATGATCTTCTTCATTAAAAACAACATCTCACTGAACGTTTTGTGTCTAGTTCGAGTGGATTGTTATGGTTTATGTCACCAGTTCGTAAGGATACTGTTAATATGCCCCAATTCTTAGGACCATCAGATCAGACTAGCTCTGCTACGAAAGCCGTTAATGCCTTCGGTGAGTTCAGCAACAGCATTTTCAAACAGTCACATTCAAGTTTGCATTGGGTTCACCGTGTCTTTGAAATTAATCGCAATAACACGACAAACGCCTCCTTAAATGTAGTGTTGTGCTAACCCAAGAGGCTTAGTGATAGCTTCCCTGTCCCCGATAGTATACCTCTTGAAGCTTTGTATGAAGCATCTGAACAGCTAGCTGACCCACTTAGCCTACTGTGTACTCAGTCTACTGCCCAGAGGAGAGGGCCGGCAGCTGGAAGCTGACAAATATCACACCCATTTCCACGATTGGTAGATAACATTTTTTCAATAATTATGGACCAGTCATCTGGCTGTCGGGCAAACGAAGATTCTAATGGCGATGTTACACCACACGTTTGATAGGTACCTGAACCCTCGAGTCTTCTTCAGCAATGAACAGTACGGTTTTTGCAACTCCAACTTCGGCGGAGTAACCCAATGTTCATTTCATGGCCCGCTTTTATTACTGATGTTTATCAATAATTTTATTTCACTTATTTCCCGCTGTTATCAGTTTTTGGCGACGTCAACAGATGACCTGTTGTTAATACCGGTAATGATTCTCTTATCTTGCAAAGCGACCTTAAAATTTCATTTAACTTGTCTCCAGGGGACCTATCCGACATTAGTACTGATAAATGCGGGGCTATGCATATTCGCTGCTCTCTGAATATTATGTGTTGGTTAGGGGGCTACCCGCTCCAGACAGACCCTATTGAGGATAGCTCTAGAATCACTGTTTCACGCACTGTCCTAAGCTCTGCAAACGTTGTAGTGAATGCTGGATAGTCCAATAATGGCATAGCGTTGGTCAAACATTTTTTTCGGTCAGTTCTATCTTCGTTGTTTTTAGCCTCTACAAAGTTTCGCTCCACATCATTTGCAGAATGGAGCTGTGGTCTGGTCGTTCTATTTTTAAAGGTACAAGGTTTTCGTGGAGATTGTGCAACGTCGTGTCATCAATGATGTTTTGGACGTGGAAAGTAGACCTCATGAATAAAAAGTGGTGTCAGTCAGCATGTACTCTTGGGCTCAGTGGGGATTTGTTGTCAATCTTCCAGATAATGTTGTCAAGTGATCATCTGTGTTAATTGACGAACGGCATAGAAATGACATAACATTAAGAGAACATCACGATAAACTAGGGGTCCAGTATAGTAGACCTCAATGGGAGCAGTTTTTTAAATGCCTGTTTGCAAAGTCTGAAATGTCTTTTCCGACCATGGTGTTTCGTTTAGCTTCATATCACTTTTGAATGCTCGTATCACTTATTACCTCAGATCGGATGCCACATCTTTTCCTCATTTCAACCCCTCACTGAAGAACTTGAGATTTTACATATCGGGGTAAAGATATCTTATAAGCTATTGCTTCCTACCTCTCTCATTAGTTTACTGGTTTGTTGGTCTAGGTTGTGAGGGGACATGGTCAAGTATGTATAAGTATGTGTATCGAGCTCAGTAAAGTGTCCTTGGTTTGCAGAATTTCACCACTTCTGGAGGTAGTGTTCATATCAATTGTGAACAAGTTAACGTTTATTCTGCAGTAAATTTCGAGAATTCTGAGTAGTTTAAGTTGGACGCCACTCACACCAATGGCGAGCTCTTGTAAGAGCAAAACTTGAGCCTAGTGCTTCCTTCCAAAGTAGGCCGACCGCAAGGCCTATCTGAATACAAGGAATGTGATCGAATATTGGTGGTGTTCAACTTGAAATAAAGGTTACTTGTTTGGTTGAATGCATTACTGTGCGTCAGTTTTGGAACGTCGTCAATTTTGGGCTAATTAGCGCCACCGGTTTGCCCACTATTATAGGTTTTTTATGTTAGAACATCTAAGCCTGTTCTTCGAAAGCATAACACTTTGCGGGGTATATATAGTGTAACAGATGGTAAGTCAGTTGTTGTGTATATGTCAAATTACAATTGGTTTATTAGGCAGTAGTTGTTGGTAGCATTCGGCAAGTAATGGAAGCATATTCGTTTGACGCACTTGCACGTGCTTATCAAGCTTACTTCATTGTTTCTGGTATGCATTAGATTACCTGAGGATATGTGTCACCTTTTGCAGAAGCTCAAAGTTGCCACTTAAGTAACATGGGCTAATGAAATTTTGTGTACGTGTTAAACGTAAATATCTGTTTGACCGACTTTGGTGCATACGCACACCAAATAAATCTTTGTCAAACGGACATAACTAGAACTAGACGCAAGGTAAAAATAAGGAATAATAATGGGCTAACCTTATATTGTGCACAATTTACAAGTGAATTCATTAAACGATGAACGATGCCGACAAAAAGGGCCGGTTAGAAAACATAAAGATCTAGCCGTCGAGTTCAAAAGCAAGCTGGAATTAAGCTGTCACGGAAACATATAAGGCAACAAGGGTATGAAAAACAAACGTGGTCACACCAACCTTAGGCAAACGGGAAGCTAACATTCTTACAATATAATATGCAATATGGATTTATGAAAGACTTTTGCATATTGCACAACAGGTCTGTTGGCGTTATTTATATGCCATCGCAGAAGATTTTGCAGAAGATTTTGCTGCAGCTGTTTCATTTATCTTAATACACCTTATATTAATTAGCAACAGATTTGGTTTTTCTTCATAAATAAGGTGTGCCTGCAACGTTCGTTATCATCAGGTGAAGTATGAATGCAGAGGTAACTACGTGTAGTGCGCATCTTTCAGCTAACTTATTTTAATGTCGCGTACATTCAAAATAATGACGTCAGTACACGTTATTTCCATTAAATGCATTCTTTACTCCGAAATGCACACCCGCACATGATGAGGTTATGAATGGACAAATGATAGATAAATAAACAATAGGTAATTAAATTATGCAATACAACACAAAATAATTAAATAATGGTAGATAAATAACTGAACAAATGCCTCGCTGAAGTATTTTGATTGAGAAGTATGACAGAACCAACGTACGTCGGACTAACTTATGCATTTGTGGCTATTTTATGTGTTAAGGTAGGCTAAATAGCAACACTACCGGGCACGATGAGGAGTAAATATACAACCGGATTTCAGATGGCTAAATCTAGGAAGAAAGTTAAAATATTTGCATTAACCTCTCTTCCCATTGTGCCCCTTGGGGGTTGCCATGTGTTTGGTGTCTTTACCTCAAGTTTCACTCCTCATCATACTCATTTCGTACTCTGCTGTTCATTTTAGAATGCGGCTAATTTTGTTAGGGTATTATCTGCTGATGCATTTGATTGTTTTCCGTATATACTTTTTTAATCACTAGGACTCTCTCAGCCAAGCTTGTTTTCATCTCACCCAAAACTATACCTTTAAGAAGCATCTGGTTCTAACGGATGAATGCGGGAGACATGCAGACTACATACCTAGCACAATGAATCAATTCCGTTTAGATCACAATCGTGGCCATGAGAATATATGGTATATATATATATATATGAACAGTGTTGTTTTGTGCCATATACCTCGTTCCTATTAATGGTGTTTTTCACTTTCAATTATGCTCCTATTGCAGATTGAATCACTGGATTGGATGACAGCTAGTAGATTGTGTTTTACAATAAATAACGCATGACAGGTAATAACGTTAAACTAATGGTTGCGCCCGTCACAATTTTCGTGGCTGGTCTTATACGCGCACGTCCCCTGTACGGGCATTGTTCTGGTGTTGGTTCCTAATTGCCCCGACTTTGCATTGATCTGCTCCAATATGCTCCTTTGGAATCATGCCTGCTCCTACATATGACACGTATGTTTAACTTACAGGTGCCATGTATCCTTTTTACCAGAAAACAGTTTTAATTCTGTACTTCGGTCGCAGCTACATTACAACTATGGATCATTGTGGACTAGTTCGTGAGTTTCATAATTTTACTGCTTAGTAAAAGTTTGACAGTGATTTTGTTATCTATGGCCGTACTTTGTTGGCAAAACAGGCGAAAAGAGGCACCCGATTTAAGTTATCGTTCAGACCAATGAACACACGATTAGTATCGAAAACGGTAAACTGACGGGATCCGGGTGAGCTGAGCCACTATATTTGGACTTATATATTAATCAGTGAAGTGCAATAAATGGATCTGAATGCTTATATTGGATGTATGTCTAACATAACATTTCAGTGAGTTATTCGAACAAGTCCCACCACGTAGTATATTCTGCTACATTCAGCCCCATTCCAAAGTATGTGAAGTGACCCTTTATTAGTCATGCATACATACAGTGTTTTAGGGGTCTCTACAAAATAACCACGACGTGAGGTGGTGAGTCATCTTCGTCTACCTAGAGCAACGTAGAAATTTCTTGGTAAAATGCTTAGACTGCTCAGTACAGTCTATTGTGTGATTTAAGTATGTGGGCTAAAATGCGAGAGACAAATCAAAACCGAACCAAAGATTGAAAAGTAAATATAATCTTTGGTCTTGAGCAAATCATGCCTGTTCCTAAGAATACGCCAGAAACATACACCTAGCTATCATAGGAATAGATGAACAAAATATATTTCAGAATTAAATCAATAACGCAATTGAGCGTTCTGCTCATCAGGAGTGGAAATGGCTTCTTTCATAAGGGTGTCCATCAGAAAGACTTGCACTGGTCAGCTGTTTCCCTCCAACGGTTTTGCATCCAATAAATACAAATGTCAGCTCATGCAAACATTTCGCCATAGCGTTTGTAAGATCTGGTTAGAAGAAATTATACACACAGAGCCTAATTTCAGCAAGCAGATTCGTACTGAAGATTGTCACATCACAGGCTTCATCAAAAAACATTAAAAATCATCCTAGGCCCGATCAGCCGTCATAAAGGTACCTCGCAAGCCAGGGTACTTAAAGTTACCTTTCAGAAGTGATGACGTGGCATTGCTGATAAGAGGAAGACTGGAGGCAGAAATGATCCGCGCACATACGTCAGTTGAGTTCATCGTACTGCACTCAACAATATGCGTGTCCACAATTCTGAACAATGATTCAATGCCGACGGTCTTCAAACCAAACCTTATTCATGAACTTATATCTACGTATAGACGGCAGTGTGTAAGCCACAAAGGGATGTCAAGGTACGCTTGAGTCTCGAATTACATTAAGGAGTAGCTTCTTAATTATAAAACTAAGACAGTTAAGATTGCCGCAATAAACCACCTGGTCAAGTTTAGTCTGACAGCAAATCCCTCTGAAGCTTTCCTTGTGTTTGTCATTCCATAAGCCAGCCCGCTTCAACTTCTTCGGAGACGTTAGAAACACACTTTACAAATAGACGATAGTCGACTTAGCACTGCTTTGTTGATCAAGTTTACATGTGTCAATCTTTATCTACATATTTTAACTTAATTCCTCATCTCTGCAATGTGCAACTCTCCTCTTCCACATTTTTTTAAATATACTCACGTAACTCTAATTAACTGTCCGTATCTGATATTAATACATTGACGTCATGATACTCACCGTTTCGATTGTTAAATAGACATCCATTTTTTGCTTGTAAGAAGCCAATCTTATATTCAGTCGGTTGTTACTTCTTTTATTTAACTCAAGAGAGTGAATGAAATGTTGTTCGTGCATTCGTCTTCCATAATAGTTTGGATCTTTCGAAAGAACTTTGCTAGACTAATCAACGCTATTTTTTCTAGTGTTTTTATGTGGGGTCTTTGAAGTGTTAGATTAGAATCCGAAGTTGTTTTGATGAAATTCTGAAACGATTATTCCTGTAACTTAATCAGGTCACATGACTTACTGCGATTGCCATGAACCGTCAGGTTTATCTTATTTATTAGTTTTGTAGACCTGGCGGTGCTGCAGTAACGAGAGATGACGAAGCTCCGCTTTATTTCATGCGAACAGCATCTTAGAAGACTTTACGATTATAGTCAGCAGGATCGCTGGTCATCGTGATACGCTTATCAGGGTGGTATGCAGGGTCATTACAGCTGCCGGCGGTACCTAAACTTCTCTAGACTTTTGTTGTCCAATTATTTGCCTGGATCCGGCGGTAAAAGTGAAGAAGAAAGAGCAATTTATAAAAAGAAAAAGAGAAAGGAAGATAATTGGGAGAGAGGCATGTAAATGCCAGAGGGCAAAAAACGTAGTCCAAATCCGGTTTCGAAAGCTAACTCAGACAAAACTGTTAGCCAGCGATCAATAAGCTCGTGTCTGAAAACATCTGTTATTGCTGCTGTTGAGGGCACTTTCGTTGGCAACTAATTCTAGACGTTTGCAACTTTATATAAGAAATAAACCCAAATGTCTTTGTTACATTTAGGCTTCCTGGGGTTTTAGTCATGCACGCCAAGCGCTGGGATGCAGCAGCGGGTAACCAGTTGTTTATTGGTATCGAGCAGGTCTTTGACAATTTGAAAGTATCAGTTAAATCATCTCGTCTGCCTCTTCTCTCCAATTCCGAACGTCTGAGTCATATTTCACAGGTTATACCCCAAAACTTCGATGAAGAATTTGTAGCCCGGCATTGACCACGTTCCGAAGCCTCTGAAGTTCTAACAAAACAAAAACCTCAGTTTTTCACACGATTTGAAAGATGCGACCGCGCATACACTCTGAACAAGCATACTGAACCTTCTGACCACCAAAAATCAATATTAGTTATTGTATCAAGCTTTTGGGCAGGAGCCATGAATGTGGTGGAAGCTACGACGTCCAAACCCGTCTGTATCTTTAATTACCTTACCTTCGATGTTCGCTGGATGACGACAAAATCCCCAGTTCTCCTGTATGCCTAAGAAAGGCTTCCACTTTTGTCTTTAACAAATGTTTGCATTTGATCTCTTTCAGTGGCACTTCCCGGCTGCAATCGTGCCTTCCCGCTTGTCGGTTTTGTAGGCATAATTCAGTGTATGTCTGCCATCGGAGTCAAGATATAAACTCAGTACCACTTTCTTCACTCGTACAGTCAATTGTACACAGCGGAAACTTGTGTTTTTCCAACAATCGATGTTCAATATCGTTTGGACTGTACCCTTCCCAGCTTTGTTCAACGCACTCGAAAAACCAACGCACTTATTTGCTGGGCGCGCTTTTAATTTCCGCCGAATGAGGTAAAGCCAACCGCGAGCTTCTCTTTTTCTTTCTCTTGGTTGTTGCGGTTGATACCAGACTAGGCTACAGCCAGCTGCTTTTTGCATTACTGAACGATGCCGTAAATACACGGTTTTTTCACACACCCTACTGCGTTCTTCAACGAGCCCAACACAACGTCGAATTAATTAGTTCAATGCTTGTTTTCATATCTAATGCGTCTTGCATTAATGCTAAGGGTTTGCTCTTTCCTATTCATCCACGTTTTGTTTTTATTCCCATTTTGCATACCAGTAGATCGCATGTCATCTTCAGATTAATCAAGTTCTGTTTAAGACTTATAGCCTTTAACTCATTTTGATTCATCATCCATTACATGTCAGTTGCAACAGTTAAAGAACTTTCATTGCAGATGTACAGTGTTGTAACCTTCTTGGAGGATAAGGAACTCTGTTGTGCGGTGTTGAGTTCCACATGGATACACGATGGTATAGCATCGTGGCCGAATTACCCGTCTCCCCAGTTTACCACGGCTGTGAGAGATCATTGGGTCTCCCGGCGCGACTCTGCTAAGATATCAGGCAAAGTAATTAGCACAACAGGTACTGATTTTGTCATTAAGTCTTGTGTTTTTAGACGACTATTTGCAAGCCCGTCGTTATGCTGAAAAGGCGAAGGTTACATCGGATGTAGATTCGTCTGATTTGACGGTGCGAATAGAAAAACGGAGTCAGAGGTCCAGGTATTGCTGATGCGTCTTAAATTCCTATTGTTTTTACCAAACGACCCAAGAAACTTACGTCTCAATCATCTTCGGATGACTACGACGGCTCTTCACCCAATCTTGCTACTAACGTCTCAGGAGCACAGTATCCCGCGTTTGTTTTGGAGAAGGTTGGTTCTTCGGAAAATGAGCAGTGCTACCCACTTGCGCCTTCAACTCAACGTATCCTGGTCGCTTTTTTCCACTGTCCCGTTGTATCCTTCGTCGGTATTCGCGCAGCTCACTGTCCCATCTCATTCACTGAACTTCCTGTTCCAGCCGTAACCTCCATTCGGCTTCGTTCTGCCACCCCCACGGTATCTTCCCGCCCACTGTTTGGCAGTTCTCTCTGGAACATCCGTCCCATTGTTCCAACGTCACCGCCAACTTCGTTGCAGCCTTCCACCAGTTTGATAGTGGCTCTTATCTCAGCATCTTCTTCACAAAACGTACCGGCTGTTTCTTCCTAGCTGACAAAAATAATACATATGCTCCAGGAATTTGCGGCAAAGCAGAGGGAATTGATTAAAGACGGGGTCAGTGTGAAGGAACCTCTCTGTCAACGCCGTCTGTTCCGCAATGAGGACGCTCAGGGTGAGTCTGTGCGAGACATCCGATCACATGCTTTGCCCGTGAACAGTATATCCAGTTTCCGTGAACTGGAAACTAACTCACAAGGACAGCAGTTTAGGAGGGTTGTGGTAACTGTACGGCTATTGGACCACAGCTGGCAGTAGGGATGAATTATGTTGGAGGGTAAAATAAACTCGCTTATAAAGACTCAGTTCTACGACGAGTAATAGAAGGTTTATGGAATGTTGCAGTAAAGTAATTTATGCCGAACGTAGAGCCTGTTCTATCACAAAAAATTAGTCCGCAAACAGAGCGGGATGACGTAAACAAGTGGATGTGCTACTGGTTCTCCGACACTCGTGACCGTGGAGGGAAATGTCGATTGAGAAAACCGAAGATACCGTTGCAAGTAAACTTCTAAAGAGGCAATGAGAGAGATGCGATTTGGATATTCATGACTCTCGCTTACCGAAAGTGTGTGTCACCGGAGGGTATGTCATGAGTTTTCAAATGAAGTTGATTTTCAGTGGCGTTCACTTGTGCAAACCATAGGTCCTAATCTATTGTGTTATCATGTAGCCTAAGTTCGCAATTTCAAGTTTGCATTTTGTCTCACTTCATTCCAGTGACTTTCGCTCGTCCTTTTTACAGGAATGGAAATCGTGTGCGGAAGCTTGAGTTGTACGTAAGAAGACCACATTTTGTATATTTAAGTTGTTGTAATAAACTCCCACTATTCATTCCCGATTGGTTTTCTTCCCACTTAATGAATCACAGCGCGTAAATGCGTCCTCACGTTTACCGCGGTAAAAGAATTTGGTGTAGTTCTTGCAAGATGATGGACATACGTTGTTCCGGAGCCGGTTACGTTGCATTTAGTTGTTTCCGGTTGAAGGTGTAGTGACCGGCGATCGTGTGGTTTCTCTGAGGATCCTGGCTGCAACCATGTTTTCCTGCTTCTTTGTTTTGTACGCATGATTCTGTGTACGCCTGCAACAGGAGGCCTGATATGAACTCAGTGCCACCTTCTTCACTCGTGCAACTAATTGCACGCACTGAATGCTTGCCCTCTCCTTAACGGCTCATCTATTATTTCATTATTCAAGTTCGTTTAACCAGAATTTTTTCAAGCGTCGTTTAACGCACTCGAAGGTTCCGCGCACTTTTCGCTTGGCGCGTTTTTGAGCGCCGCCAAATGGACTGTGGCCCACCTCGCGATTCTTTTTCTTCTTCTCGTAGTTGCTGCCGTTGGACCCAGACTAGGCTAGAACTAAATACTTATCATATTCTCTAACATTGCTGAAAATATACTGTTTGTTTCCGAACCCTGCTGTGTTCTCTAGTTCGACGCCTGCTGGGACTACATTACGATTGCTCATCAGGAAGGGCGTATTAAATTGTTAGTGGACGAGGGTCTAGCGCATACTCACTTGCTCACTACAAAGATACGGTTAAATACGCCGTTTTAGGTTAACTTAAGGGTAAACTGGACAGCTTTGGGGTTATTTAGGGTTAAATTAGGTCGGTTTGGGTGTAATTTAGGATGAACTTATAAGTCACGCATACATGCGTGACTTAAGTAGTTTACGGTTAATTTAAGATAAAATTGAGGTAAGGGAAGGTGTTTCAAATCCCTAAAAAATCCCTAAATGGTCTCCAAATCGGCACTTATAATTAAGTGCCGACTCGAGTCGGCAACTTGATCAAGATGGTTATAACCATGACACGAACTTTTCGCGAATCCCCTTAAAGACGCAGAAATGCTTCACAAGGCAAGCACTTGTTCTGTGTTAAATGTGAAGGGAAGGCTAATGTGTCATCTACCGTGCAAAGTAATTCGGTCGGATTCTGTTTATTTTTGCACAATTCCTGAGTTTGATAAAAATTCGTCACCATCATGTCAAACCCAAAATTTTTGACCTTAATATGTATTTAAATTGGTGGAACTCACATTAGGATAATCTACACTAACATTTACTGCCAAAAACAAGTACGAACACCATCGATAACAAATAACACATCCAAACATCCGCTTGTGCCAAGGTCATAAATCTTTGTAGTGGATCAATTTCAGCGATTTCAGCGATTGACACACGGGTTCGAGGCAGAGGCCC
>LUCH01004147.1:36981-48905 GCA_013368495.1 Paragonimus heterotremus | reverse complement strand
ACCATAGACGAATGACGCCAGGGTCGTACCGCCATTCTTGACACAATTGCGACTACCAAGTAGAACTAGGGTTAATGCTTCCGTCTAATCCATCCGCTCGTGAGCACGTAATGAAGCTTTGAGCTGACGATGGAAACGTTCTACAAGTCCATTCGCTTGTGGGTTATAGGCTGTGGTACGTGCTGGATGCACGCCTAACAGCTTGGTCAGTTGCGAAAATAAAGCTGATTCGAACTGCGTGCCGCGATCAGTTGTAATGGTCGACGGACAATCGTAACGTGCGATCCAATTCTTCACGGAAGCGCGAGCGACAGATATTGTTGATGGGTCTGACAACGGTATGGCTTCTGGCCAACGAGTAACCCGGTCGATACACGTGAGTAGGTAGGTGTAGGCTCCAGAAGGTGAAAGTGGTCCGACGAAGTCCAGGTGGACATGTTTAAAACGATCGTCGGGGGTTGGAAGAGATCCCAACGAGCTGTTCGCATGTCGGTTGACCTTGGAACGTTAACATGTAAGGCAGCAACGGGCACAATGCCGCACGTCCCGATTCCTGTTAAGTTAGAAGAATCGGTCCGCAATCAGCCTTAGTGATGCGCGTATCCCTGTTTGTGACAGATTATGCAGCGCTTCGAAGACTGTTCTTGGTAACGAATGTGGCACATTGACGTATTGTCAAATATAATGGTACCAGGCAAAATGTCAATGAAACTGTGACAGTAAGTAAGTTCGCACGTTTTATATCATCCATAAACGTGCAATCGGACTGTTGTTGTGCTGATATGTTGTGATGTGAGATCAAGTCGACTGCAGTAGTCACGCTGTGCATTTGTGATAGAGTATCCGCGGCGACGTTTGCGGCTCCGGATAAGTGGCGGATATCCGTAGAAAACCGGGCTATGTAGTCCAGCTGTCGAGTTTCTCGGGGGAATGTCTATCAAAGTAATTTCGCAAGGCGTACACGAGAGGTTTGTGGCCGTGAAAGTGATGAAGTCACAGCCATCGAGCGCGTGGCGCAAATGGCGCACAGCCTCGTACACAGCTAAAACTTCACGACCGGAGGTGCTGTATCGCGTTTCGGTATCGCTGAGGCATTGCGAAGAGAATGCAATCGGTTTCCATGTCTCCCGAACTGCTTGCTGCGGCACTGTACCTGTGGTTGTGTCCGATGCATCCCCGGCGATGCCAGTTGGTTCATCCGGTTGTTGGTAATGCAACATGACTGCAGTGGCGAGTGCCTCCTTTATGATGGCGAAAGCGGTAGCGGCTTCTGGGGTTAGAGGTAAAGTACGTTTATTGCCCTCGAGTAGATAAGTCGGAGGTTGCATAAGCTTGGTGCATTTGGAATAAATCGTCGATACTATTTCACAAGTCCATTGAAGCGGTGGAGCTTGGAAATTGTGTCGGGAAGCCGACACGATCTAATAGCCTTGCCCTTCGAATCCAGCGGTTTAATCCTCTCTGTCGAGATGCTGTCCTAAAACAACCAACCAGGCTTGACGGCGTTCGGAGTTAGTTCTGTTGACCGTAAGGCCATAGGACGATAGACGTTGAAATAACGTCCGTAGATGGATGATATGCTCTTCCCGGGAAAGGCTAACCACGAGGATGTTGTCTATGTATGCATGAACAAAGTCCAGTTCATGGGTGACTTCATTATTCAGATGTTGAAACGTCCGTACAGCGCTACGAAGACCGAAAGGCATGCACACAAACCCGAGCAAACTGAATGGAGTGGTGATAGCCGTCTTGGGTATACCTTCTTGTGATTCCGATATCTGATAGTAGGCGCAAACGAAGTCGATCTCGCTGAAGATTGTTTTACCTGCAAGGCGGGTAGTTAGATCGTGGATATGTGACACAGGGTACCTATCTGGGAAAGTGGCATTGGTCAATCCACGATAATATTCGCATGGACGCCAATCGACTTCTCTCTTATCAGGCATCATGGGCAGAGGAGATGCCCATGTGCTGTCGCAAGGGCGGATTATACCCATATCCAGCATGTGTTGAAATTCCTCACGAGCGGTGCGCAGTTTGTCCGGTGTTAGTCTTCGCGGTCGCTCAAAAACTGGTGCGCCTTTCGTTTTGACGTGATGTACCACGTCCGTAACGCCGGTGGGTAGCTCGTTAGATGGATAGGTCAGCTCAGGGAATTTACGCAGTACCGCTCGGTATTGATCATCACCGCTTGGTTCAGCAAGCAGTCGTCGGGAATGTGGTCCCTGTAATGGCTATACTCGTTAGAGAATCCAGGAGTTTGTGATGGCCTGCGTCGATAACTAACACAAAATGCTTCAAAAGGCTCAGGCCCAAAGTGGCATCTGGTACATGCGCTATAATGGACACCCAACGGAAAGCGCGCCGTAGGCCCACAACCAACGTAAGGGAGCGTGTGCCAAAAGTGCGTATCGGGGTTCCATTGGCGGTCTAGAGCTTGAAGGGCGTCGAACGAGGCATTTCCTTTTTCTAGGCGGTATGAAACTGACTTCAGCGCCGGTGTCTACTAGAAAACGCAACCTAGAACTTCTATCGTGTATAAAAAATAAGCGACCGGGCGTAGTACTGCCACCAACAGTTGTCGCCATTACTTGCTGGCAATTGCGTTCCCCAAGACGGTTAAGAAAGTGAACGGCTTAATGCATTCCCGTGCCTTGGCTTCGAATCTATGGTGATACCAGTAATATCTATTTCTTGAATGCGACCTGGAACGGCCACGTCCTCTGGAAGCGGGGCGAGAGCGAGAATTTTCAAGAGCTTGGATTTCCAGACATAGTTCTTTCACTTTTGCTGCTAAATCGGCGGTTATGCTTTCTGTGTTCACCTCTACCCGATGCATTCTGCTAGGAAGATGCTTGATGAATGAGTCTGCCGGTTTCGCCAAATCATCCAGGGAACTCGTCGACATGAATGGAGAGATAGTTGATTGCACAGAGTAAGGCATTCCTTGCATCCAGAGGTAACGCATGAGTTTGTCATCGACCTTATGATTCTGCCTCACCTGTCTCAACCAACGAAGCAACTGAGATGGAGTAAGTTCTCCTAGCTGCAAATCGCTAAGGGCCTGCTTAAGCCGTTTGCCCTCTGATACGACGATACGTTCCAAGAATGCGCTCTTGAGTGCTTAGTGAGGATTGGTCTCAGGTGGTCTAATCACTAAGTTTCTGAAATATGGTGCGACCGACATTGGCAATGCGCTAGCCAAGTATGTGAACTTGGCAAACTGGCTAGTGATGCGGGCTGACTGGAATTGCAGCTCTCGCTGCGCTAGCCAGCATTCTTGGTCGTCCGGGACATAACCAGGAATGCAAAACTCTGGGCGTTTTCCCCCGTATCTACGTCGGCGAGCTCTGAATTGAGGGCTGAAATATCTGACTGCATAATTCGAATATACACACAGGATTCTAATAAAATATAAGCGCTTAAAAACTAGTGGAACTGAGGCACGACATTTATTGCTATATATAAATGTATAAAAGTATACAAACACGAGAAAAAATGATCGTGATGTACATAAAAGGTTGTAATAAATAATAGAAAGCAATAAAAATAATTAATGGAAGGGGCTCACCAGTTTTGCGAAGCCAGCTCCGAGGTTCGTACACCCAAGGTTTCCCCAGCCTTATATTAACACGGATTGGAAGCCACAGTGAGAAGACGGTTAATCCGCAAACAAATTTTATTTACTTATTTACTCGTCGTTCACAAGCGGACTTCAACGCAACGACTCAGGGTGCTAGGGGACTGGACGTGAGAGAACCTTCAGCACAACCGCGCGACAGCCGCCAGAAAGGACGAATGTCGGCGGAAATTCCAGTCGACCTTCAGAATTCAGACAAGCGTCATACCGCTTGAGCGGCGTTCCCAGCGATAGTAGCTAAAACATTGTTATCTTAGTGAATGAATCGCTCAGAACTGTCTGGTGGTCTGACTCGCAATGTCTGTGGTATGAGGCTTGATTGAATACACCGAAGGTTGAACACACGATGGGTGGACCAACTGACTTGAAGTTTGAACAAGTAAATTCGATTAGTGACGAAAGTTAGTACTTTCTAACGATAAACCGAACGGATATGAGAAAACATACTGTGCGTTGTGCTAATGATCATTATTAAGTAATTCCTTGATTAAGCCACAACGAGTTAAAAACCAAAAGAGTTGTCGGTTTCGCAACGTTTCGACCCTCTCGGAGAGCCTTTATCTGGCGACATAAATCAGAAAATTTACAAGGGTTTACGGAGATGCATTATTTTATAGCCGTTGAATATGCTTAACTGAGAAGTTTTTGTTCCCGCGGGTTTTGAGAGGGATCTTTATTTGAACGATCTTAGTGTGTTCATGGACTGCCCGCCTACATGTATTTCGAACAATGTGCAACGGGCTGAGGTTCTCCAAGTTTCCTGTTAGCTTATGCTTCGTGAACAAATGAGAATGTTCATCGACGAGACAATGTTTTCTGCTCAGAAGAGATGATCGATAAGAGATAAAGTCGAAGATGAGCACAGAATGGTTACTGTGTCCAAGTTGTGGTTTGATGGTTACTCTGTTTATCTGGCGGCTCTCATTAGAGATGACTAGGTAGATCAGAGTAGGTATCTGATCAGGACTATGCCGCATCGGTGCGTTGACCTGCTGAGAGCACACTGTTCGCAGTATCAAGGTCGATAAGGAAGTCGAGAATCCGCTTTTAAAGTCCGGTTAAGAAACAGATGTCCAGTTCCTTTTGAGCGCATTGGAGTCAACCACAATAAGCAGATGTGTAAAGTGTCGTAGCCCCAGGAAGGTGTATAGGTTTATGAGAAAAGCATCGCCGTCGGTGAGGTCGGATGAGATGAAACGATAGGTAGCCCTCACTAGGAGTGGGTCTTGGCCATGCAATGTCACTTGAAGCCACGCAGCATCACATTTGTCAGAGGAATGGAATCCCCCGATAACCGTGGGTGTTGGGAGATACTGGCGAGGGAAAATCGCAGAATTATCCATCCTCCCGCGGACGGAGTCAACCCGGTAAACTAACTGCCCAGGGACATTCAGTTCGTCATCACTGATGTCAACTATAAACCAGGTCTCCGCAAAAGCAAATATGTGGGGTCGTGTGTCATGAATCAACTCTCTGACTTCCTGTAGTTTATTGAACAAACTCAGAGCCTACGGGTGCAACCTCGCTGCCTGTTAGTATGTCAGCGACCCCACAGAACGCTTGACCAGCATTCTCGGTGTCGCAACTTGCGATCTTTGTGCCCCAACTAGAGTTCGGTTTTATAAGGGTGTTTTGGAGTTTTCACCTGCTGAAAAGTTGTCTTTTTCGTTTGCTGTGTACGGGGTTTGAGAGAGGGCAAGGGGCATAGTTTTGTGGGACCAATGATAGAAATACTCAACGGGGCGGGTCAAGGAAACGTCCTTTAAATCACAGGAGGCGGCCCCAAAGTGATCCTATCGTTCCAAATACTTGGAATAAAGAATTTTCTGCTGGGCCGTTTGGTGGGTTTTGATAAAGGTAAATCAGGAGATGGTTTTTAACTGTTTCAGTGCGCTCAACACTTGTGCCGGTGCTTGGAGCGTCGGTCGTTGGAGTGGCTACCGCGAAAACGGCGTCCCCACCTTCCATCACTGACACGTAAGTCTGAGTGGATACACCTTGAACAGAAACTAAAACCTTAGTCTTCGGTTTTAGCTTCCGGCCTTCCATAATTTTTCGCTTAGTTTTAACCCACTACCCACGTGCTGGTGGATATCAAAGCCACCGCTTTTCCCATCACTCTCTCGAGACCAAGCACGGTTCATAAGGTTACCAAAATGCCAAGTGACCTTTTCGTTGTCTGGGGGCGCAGCCTGTTCGCAAGCACAAGGTTGATGGAGTTAGGATGCTAAGACTTACTTGGCTAGCTCGGTTGGGGAAGACACTATGGGTAAACGGCCTCATGAATTAACTGTTCTTTCTGTCGCAGCTTGCACTTTCATATTTGCTGCTGTTTTCTCTACATGTGAAATTGACAGGGCAACCGACTTCTTGGTTATCACAACACCAAAGACAGCAAGCGCTATGTATTCATTTAGGCATGGGAGTTTCTACTTCATTTCGAACAGAGTTCGCTGGGACTGCTCCACCCTGCTCCGCCTAGAAGAAATGGGCGATACAGAGCTAAGATGAGCTCCGCATTCGCAGTCGCAGGTTTTCTGCGCTGATGAACTTTTTGTGGTGCGTGCGTGACTAGTCAGCGGCGAAGCGACATCTTGGTCGTCGTCGAACCTGCAGCCCACGCAGATAAAATTTGGAACTGAAGAAGATGCTTGTACTTGTGTTCGTTGAGTCCAGTGCGTTTGAAGTGATAACATTTCTGACACCGGTGACACTATATGCCATTTTGTGCGGATATATAATGTCCGTAGTGGCCGCAAATGCTTACTGCCTCAGTCAGCGTCTGCTCAGTCCCAGCGCTGCTGGATCTAACTCGGGCCATTGTCGAAAGGAACAAACAAAATGCGGCAAAAAACAGATACGTATACAATGTAACCCAAAAAATTCAATGCGTAACAAATTAGTATGTTATTTGGTAAGTAATGAGAGTAGTCGTAGGTGAATTTTGATACACATGTCGCCAATAGGACCAAAAAATCTGGGTAGACAATGGCAGCGAGAAAATTTGATTCACATTTCGAGTTACCCGCGAGCCAAGACACACTTCTTTGAAACCGGCTGTGACGAGCTTTTTGAGGCATCAGTTTTTTCAAAACCATTGCAAAACGAATAGAATGGGTTTAATGATCCAGTTTCACTCCTCTTTAGAACGATCAGGTGAAATATCTTCCCGATCCGGATTCAACAAAATGTTCTGTGATGCGGACTGAAGTAAAATGGCCAAATTCTTTGAACCCTGACGAGGTTAACAATTTCCTTGGGTTGGTTTCTTATTATCGACGGTTTATGTCCGGGTTTTCTGACGTTGTAAACTCCTAATGTTGACGCAGAAAGGATGTTCGTTTGAGTGATCTGAGGAGTGCCGGAAAATGTGCTTCGCACCGCCGCAGCGGGCGTGGAACCACTTCTGTTTGGTGGTTTATTTCCAGACAGTTGGAACCCGTATACATGTGAACAAGGATAGGATGTGAATTGAATCTCTCCCGATATTTGTTGTGTCAGTGCACGTTCTTCGTTGACCTGTGGGTTCCATTTTTCATGTGACGGACTATACTGTGCTTCGATTTGCGGACGTTGGATCTGTGATTAACCTTTTTGAATATTAGACACTCGTATACATTTCTATCACTGTTTGCAGGTATTTAGTGGTCAAGATAAGTTACTTAATAGACTATGTAAGTGCGAGTGTAACTCATTAGGCTATCGGTGATAACGAAATGAACGAATGAGACAAAACAGTTACAAAGTTCCAGCAAGTTATGGTAATCAAAAGGGTTTGACTCACAGGAAAGTGTTCACAAGTGTTTAAGATGACCACCACAATATTCCAAATTACCAGTATCCGGAAGTGGGTAATATTACAGAGTTGCCATAGACTGCTGAAGCGCGATCCAGAATGCGACGATGTTCGTACTACAACGGAGCTAAAAAAATTGGATGATAGATTCGCGTATTATCGTCAAACGACTGCGTAACGGAGAGAAGAGCAGACCGGCGTGCACAAAATTTGCATTGTATTACAAGATCACCCTCATCAACTTGAACAACATGCAAAGGTGATACAAAAAGTCGTTGTACAGAAATGAAATATCATATGCAAACAAAAATAAGAAAATTTCTAGATGCTTAGGTCGCGTATCGTTCCGAAACTGATTGCATAAGCAATCTGGCCAATCTCTTAATCCCACCATAAAATTGTCTGGATGTCAGCAGCCGCAAATCCTCATTATGTCTTAAAATCGAATTTTGTTGGAAGTTCGCAGCTTTCGTTGGTTTACGAACAAGTACGCGAGACATTTATTTGGGTACACTAGATGTTGTACTCGAATCTCTTGTCGACTGCAAATTTGGTTTTCAATCGTCCGTTTCCTTGAAGACCCCATTATAAATGATGTTATCGCCAACACCTCACAGGCGTTTTGTTTAATATTCATTTGTGGTCGAAAAATATGCTGCCGAAAGACTTCAGGGTGACCGACTGTGATCTCCATGAGAATTTCTCCGTTGCCTTCATTTCTTGTAATTAGTCCGTTGGATACTTTATAAAACAATCCGTCGGTTGCAAAAGCTCTACAAAAGAGGGAATACACCGCACTACCTGTTATGACTGAGTCCTACTGAACACGAAGGCGAATAACTACCCTAGCAGCACAGTGAGTCGGTCGACCGTCTCATGAGTGACTCATGAGTGTTTCACGTGAGTCAGTCAACTTTTTCTCTATTACACAGATTATTACATTAATGTATGCTGCTCGCTACATGAATAATTTAATAATTATAATTTCCATAGCTAAAAGCGCGTTAGCATTGTAGAAAATTTTTGTTTAATCGCGCTAAGATGCGATAAAACATGACGTGGGAATTTGTGTTTGAACGGCCATTTTACTTATATTTGACGTGTGAGATGGCTGATTGTCGTGTGGAAGAGCCGCGTGGTTGCTCTCCTTCGAATACCCACCGTCTAATCAAGCTAGCGCACGAGGAATGTCGCTGGCATAGTTCTATGCATGAAGTAGCTGTTACCAGCAGCAGCAATCCCGCAGTTGATGAAGTTCTACCCGATGGCTCTGGTAAGTATGTACTTGGGAATCTCATGGATTCGTTTAAGCAGACAACGCTGCCGACATAATCTCACATATGGCTGAAGTGGTCCTTGAAGATTCCTAAACCAGTTCAATGATGCCATCTACATCCAGGAGCCGCATTGCCACCTCTGCGGAGCGTCCTACGCAGGAGGATTACAATAGTGACGGAGATATGACTGAAGGTAAAGCACACTGTTACAAAATCAAGCTATTAATCAGATCACTTACTAACAACCGTGAGCGCATTGAAAAAGGCGGCAACAATGATTGCATTGGAAGTCGCTTTTGAAGCGAACATATCTCTGAGAGCGATAAGCATAATGCTTCGAAAGTTCAAGCAAGTGTTGCCAGAGTTGCCCATGGATGCACGAACACTGCTGGGAACACCGCGAGTATGTGGGACAAGGGTCATAGAAGGGGGGTGAATATGTACATTTCAGTGTAAAGGAATGTATTAAACAAGTTGTCCTTGGACGATGGGATGAGCAATTAAAGTGCGTCCATATGCAGCTACATATTGATGGATTAACACTGTTCAAGAGCTCTCGCCAACAGCTGTGGCCAACCATAGCGAGATTTACTGTGCCTAAAACGCCCGTGTTTGTCATCGGAATGATTTAGGGCAAAGGTAAACCTGGGAATGTACACGAATACCTCGTAGATATTGTCGGTAATCTGAAAGATGTATTAAGGGAAGGGATAACGCTGTACAATTACAATGTCCACGTAGATGTCGCCCTCGATTGCGTTATTGGTGATGCGACCGCCAGGGCTTTTTTTCGGAAAGTTAAGAACTACACCGGATATTACGCTTGTGAGAAGTGCAATGCTTGCGGTGTGTACATGGACAGAAGAATGGTATACCCGAATTTGGAGTACAAGCTGAGAACTGATGGAGATTTTAAGTCCAGGAGACAGTCAGAACATCACGTAGGTGACTCACCTTTTGAATCATTGAACATAGGCATGATTGCATGTTTCCCTCTGGATTACATGCACATGGTTTGTTTGGGATTCATGAAGAGAATCATCTCACTTTGGAGATCAGGGCTGTTACAAGTGAATACCCGTCCTGGCTCAGACGTGATTAAAGAAAAAAATGATCGAATAGGTGTTATCCACGCCCAAACGCCTGTGGACTTTTCCCGCAAATGTCGTACTTTCCTGGACTACGAACCATGGAAGGCAACAAAATTCAGGCAGTTTTTGTTGTACGTGAGGCCCGTTGCATTGAGCGGTCTCATAGATGACAAGGTGTACGAGAATTTCATGAACTTCTCCATTTCCATGTATACATTATGTAGTGCAAAGTGGTGTCAGCACTACATAAATTTTGTGGAGTCTCTGTTGCGGAAAACTTTGTCGCAGTTCGCGGGTATATACGGTGAGTCTCAATTGGTGTTCAATTTGCATTGTGTCAGGCACTGCTGTGCGGATGTACGTGTGCATGGTACGGTTGATTCCTATTCAGCGCTTCCCTGTGAATCGTATATGCACAAACTACGAGGTTTCGTCCACTTAGTGGATTTGCCTGCGTCACAGATTTTCCGTCGTAGTACGGAAAGGATGTATCGGTCCGACGTGCATGTGAACACCGCTGAATTGGATGACGCTGCATGCTGTAACATACGAGTTGCAAGAAAGAAGAGTAACCATCTGCTACTGCGAAATAATGTGTACACCGACAGGAGGCCAAACAATGCTGTGTTAATCGATGATATGCCTGCTCTTATAACAACTATTAAGGGGAGGGAAGTTCGTATTCAGAGATTCGCAAGCCACTGCAACCTCTTCAGCACCTGTCTGCCATCTTCCACCTTAATCATCTATGATTGTTCCCATGTGTATGTGGACAGCACTTGGGTGGATCGTGATCGAATTCATTGCAAAGGATGGCTGTTACCGTTGAATGATGAACAAATTTTTTGCCCCATTATACATACTTGTGAATAATTGCAATAAACACCACTTCACTTTCTGTGTTATTCTTTTGAATGTTTTACTACAGTAGTATGACGTGGAAGTGATGATCGTACTTATAGACCGTTAATATTTCAAATGTTTCACGTTGTTGAGTTTGACGACAACACCGTTGGCATTGCTCACAAGTCGTGGATTGCTAAACCGGGATACACTTTGTGGCCGGGAGTTAGCAGTAAGCAACATAATCGGTAGCTCTTGGAAGGAGCGCCCGCTCCACAAGAAAGTAAACTGTACAAGGTCAAGGAACACAGAACAACAGGTAAGCATGTATAATTTATAATTGAATACCGTTTTTAGACAACTTCGAGATGGTTTACCGATATGAGGGCTTCCTTGAACAGCTGACAGACATCCCTTCGACGGATGGCACCGTCCCAATGGACGGACTAGGAAAACGTAAAATGTACTTGTATTACATTTCGTCACGCATCATACGTAGAGTACCTACAGCAAGGTCAGACTTCACGGACGAAGCTGACAGCGTCCCAGCGATTATGAATTATTCTGTCGACATCGCGTACTCTCCGCCCCCACCTATGTTGGATGACATGTCGACCGAATCACCTTCCGAACGTCTACTCCTGGCGTCTTTGGAAAACATCCGACGGATAATATCCCCAATTGCCACCGGGTAAAATGCTTCACATGTAGCATTTAATACCCTACTACAGTTCCTCCATGAAGACATCGCTCCATCAACCATCGTCCTCCGCAGGTAATTGCTTTCTATTACAAACAGTTCACTTTCATATGCACACAAAACAAAGCAGTCCATCACAGAGAAAGTTCGGAGTTGTCAAAAATTTCCCTCAAAAACCTGTATGACCAAAATGAAGGTATGTACTGACATTTCACTTCCCTTATCTGTCGTAGCCCTGATGTCCGCCATGAACGACCAGCATTCGAAAATGACTAACACCATCGACAACTTAGTTACACAAAACGTGCGCATGCGTGAAGAAATGCACGCCATCCGTCTGGAGCTGAACACATTGCGGTTTCAGCACGCAGTGAATAACACTTCCAATTCTCCCACGCTTCCAGTCCACTTCCCTATGCAGACAGTGGAGGATATACAGCTGCTGAACATGAAGCTGGAGGACAGTGAAAGGAACCTGCTGCTGGTAATTGCATTCACAATTTATTTACCCTCAGATGAATTACTTGTCCAAGTTGGGTGGGAAATCGATATCAGATTGCATCGGCAACCTGATGAG